>OX375884.1:36190740-36326901 GCA_947359465.1 Metellina segmentata
CATAAAAATATAATCTTTGGCAGTTTTGGTCAACATAACAAAAAGGGAACTCTTAATTCTTCTTAATTCCTTAAATCGAAGTAATATAGTAATGAAAATCACTTTTGAGTTTGAAAGAACGATCTAAGGAAACAAATCGTGTTAATTGTGTCGTCCCCCAACTTCTCAATGAACTGCAAATATAACCATCGGCCAAGAAGGCCATCTCAGCTTCGATACTCTAGTTGGCTTAACCGTCATTAAGTAGTCGTACATAAGAGACAAATATTTTCCTTTGACTCCCTCTACTTCATATGAAGTCATTTCTTTCTTCCGTAATTTCTCAAAATCTGTTTATTATCTTAAGTTTGTCTTTTTGCAGAAGGCTTCATTTTCTTGCAGAATTTGATTTTCTAATTCCTCTTTTAATGTTAAATTAGTTTGCTATAAAAGTTAATTGAAATTTAAGATTTCTTCTGGTGCAGGTTCCACATTTTCGTTGTTATCTGTAATGACTTGGTTTAATATTTTTTCGTTTCCTGTCGAATAAGACTTTTTTTTGCTTTAAGAAACGTGCTGAAAGCTAGTCTCGTGTTTTAATCATATTTTTTTTATTCTTTAAATAAAGTAATATTCCTGTTATTATCGTGCAACGACGTTCTTTTACACTTACATGCAGTGCCTCAGATAATTCAGCGCTTAAGACATGGTCTTGTTTTTCCAGTTTTTCTAAAATGAATTTTAATGTTGTTTCAGCAGAGTAAGAAGGGTCGCATCTCTTTTGCATCTCCACTGCCAATCATCCGCCACTGCCAATTTAAATGCGTTGTCAATTAATAGAGTTGTTTCTGAATCATTTAATAGACAGAAGTTATCCTACTATTGCTGAGTCCAGTGTTCCTACCACATGAGACGCAAACTTGTGGCTCTATTGAACAGCAAGGAGAGAAATGAATAACCTTCCATCGTTTGGCATACAAGTTTAAAAAGTTTACCGTGGAAATTATTTTAATAAATCAAAATTTTTTGCAACCAATATTTTCTAATTAGTGCATTGTATTTACCTTTCTTTGACTGCATATTGTTTATTTATTTGTCTATTTTATATAATCACGTTAATTTGAGAAACTGAATCTGCAATTAAAACGCGCCTCTTTGTACGCTGTTTTTTTACGGACTTAGAGAGGGTGTTTCGAAAACTTCCTGTGTGCACATCTAAAGATAGAAACACAGATCTAAACCGTATTCACGTAGGGATTGAAAAGCAAATGTTTCTCTTATTGCTTATTTCCAAGAAATGAATTATTTATTTACATAAAAACACTTTTATTTTGCATTTTAATTTCATGCTCCTTTGCGTGTTAATTTTATCTAGTCTCTTAGAAATCAATGCTCGTCATTTTAGCAAAATGGGTCCTTAAAAATTACACAAAATTAAACCGTATTCACGTGTAGGGATTGAAAAGCCGATTGGTTTTTTTTTTTAAGAAATGAATAATTTATTAAAAAATATTTTTACTTTTCGTTTTAATTTTCTGCTTTTTCGAATGTTAATTTTTTACTAATCTGTTAGAATTCAATGATCGTCATTTGTAAAATACAATCCTTAAAAAATTTTCGGTAGTTCTGGAAATTCTCTTGAAAGTTTTCCATGCAAAATTAAACTGTATTCACGTAGATTGAAAAGCAAATGTTTCTATTATTGCTTATTTTTAAAAAATGAATGATTTATTAACAAAATATTTTTGCTTTTCATCTTTATTTCTTGCTTTTTCACACGCTTATTGTATCTAGTTTCTTAGATATTAATGCTCGTTTTTGTTAAAATGATGTCCTTCGAAATTTTACTAAAAAGTTATCTAGAAATGGCTTTGAAAGTTGTACTCACAAAACCCAAAATTAAACTGCATTCACTTAAAGACTGAAAAACAAATGTTTCTAGTGCTTACAGTTAAGAATTAAGTTATTTACTTTATTTATTTAAAAGCATTTTTGCTTAACAGTTTCCCGCTCTTTCGCGTGTAAATTTTACCTAGTGCCTTAGAAATCAATGCTCGGCATTAGTAAAAGAAAGTCCTTGAAACAAAAAAACTCCCAAGTTCGTGAAATGCCCTTGAAAATTACCTGAACTTGAGGACACTATTTTCGCGTTTTGTTTTGCAAAACGAAACTATTAAACAATAAACGTGGCGATTGTGACACGCCTCCCCGTGAGCCATCAGGCGAGCAACATCTCTAACTACTAGCCTTTTGACTAATTCCCAAACTGGCACACAGTCAAGCAAGCCGGTATTGCATCGTTCATTACTGCGGTGTCAAAAAATGGATAAAAAACCATTCTCTGCTCGCTGAGGCGACTTCCGGAGCAAGTCGTCAAACACGAATTTTGCATTCCACCACACATGTTGATGGGAAGGAAGGAACCGAGAAAAAAAATGTTCCCAAAAATACTTTTTTTTTCTTCCCTCACCCCCTAATCTTCCATTCCCGAATTCCGAAACATTCCTTTTCCCTGCGCGTTCATCGTCTTAGGAATTATTTTTCGATTTGAAGCTCTGTCTCTCTTAGTTCCCAGCTCTGACCCAGTTGGCGGTTCCGAGACTTCGCGTCTGCGTAGCATGCGGGAAACTTGAATCATTTATCAAAAACATTCTGGAAGTTTCTTCACGCCACGGCGTCTGTAAAATATTCCGGACTTTTTTGCAGCTCCCTCCCTCGCACATATAGAGAAAATCGAAAGGTTTCGCTTTCCCTTCGAAATGAGGGATTGCACTACTATTAAAGTTTAATAGTTGCCTTGCCGGAGGGCAGCGCACTTGTTTATGTCTGCTTTGCAATCCCTGCTCGTCTGTCATCCTAATGTGCTTCATTTAAGCACTAGTTTCCCACAGAGCTTAACTACTAGCTCATAGGAATACGGAGATGATTAGTCGTGAATGGCGATTCCCATCAGAAATTTATTATGTGTAAAAATCACGACATAATGTAACGCCCGATAAATTTCTAATGGTGCAAAAGCACAGAAATTGTTAGGCAGTAGTATTACCATGATCTAGTGACTGACAAGATGTCTCGTCAGTCAAGATCTGATGAATTTTGCTACTGACGAGATGTCTCGTCAATCAAGATCTGATCAATTTTGCTACTGAGCATGCGGGAAACTTGAATCACTTATAAAAACGTTCTGGAAGTTTCTACACGCCACGGCATCTGTAAAATATTCCATACTTTTTGCAGCTCCCTCCCTCTCACAGATAGAGAAAATCGAAAGGTTTCGCTTTCCCTTCGAATTGAGGGATCACACAACTATTAAAGTTTAATACTTGCCTTGCCGGAGGGCAGCGCACTTGTTTATGTCTGCTTTGCAATCCCTGCTCGTCTGTCATCCTAAATGTGCTTCATTTAAGCACTAGTTTCCACAGAACTTAACCACTACGCAAGGACAGTAGAGATAAATTTCATAGGAATACAGAGATGATTAATCGTGAATGGCGATTCCCATCAGAAATTTATTATGTGTAAGAATCACGACATAATACAACGCCCGATAAATTTCTAATGGTGCAAAAGCACGGAAATTGTTAGGCAGTAGATTTGCGATGACTAAGTAGACATCTCGTCAGTACTACTTAGTCAGTTAGTACTGACGAGATGTCTCGTCAAGCGAGATTTGATCAACTTTGCTACTGACGAGATGTCTCGTCCATCAAGATCTGATCAATTTTGCTACTGACGAGATGTCTCGTCCATCAAGATCTGATCAATTTTGCTACTGACGAGATGTCTCGTCCATCAAGATCTGATCAATTTTGCTTATGACGAGATGTTGCCGATTAATTTTTATGATGATGAGTTCAAGATCTGGCCAGTTTTCGTATACTGACAAGATGTCTCTTCGATCAAGATGTAGTCAGTTTTGCTGAAGACGAGCTGCCACGTCGAGACACCAAGAGAGTTAACATAAATATTCAGCATTAGGGTGTACCAGAAATTCAGTCCTGCTTGACTGTATACCATTAAATTTCATTTTCGTATCTATCCTTTATAAGGTATGGCATCTCTAAAACATGTTTTGTATTTATAAAGAAAGTTAAACTTTAAGTACTCTTATTTTAAATTTCAGTGGTCTTTATTAGTATAAAAATTGATTGATTGCGGTCGCACTGGCTTACACTTAGTTAGAAGGTGGACCTTGGATATTTATACATTTGGAAGATAAAGTTAGTCCTCGGTTTAGTCAACTGGAAATGCCAAATAAGCACGACTTTACTGTGTTTTTATTGTATTCGTAAGCCATATATGACTTAGTTGGGCGACTGTTTCGATTTCGCGAGTTTGTTGTCTTCTGTTATTGACGTTATCTGTCAAAATGCAAAATGTCCAGCTTTCATTTTAACGATCCTAACTTAAAAATGAGAGAAGTCCTGCGAAAATGATGTGGACCGGAGCGATTCTACAATAATCGTTAGTCTCAATTGCTCTCGAATATAGGAATCCAGGAAGAACCCCGTCCAGTGAACAAACGACGTTATCCAGATTCTGTTCCCTTTCCTCCTTTTTTCTTGGTGCGATTGATCTTTTTCGCTGGAGATGAATTTAGGAGCCCGCGAGGTCCTGATGTACGACTTATGCGTTTGTTTATTGATCCTAAGCGTCTTTGATCTTGTACTCCTGAACAAATTGCACAAGTAAAATAGATTTATGTGTGGATCGCAGTTTTTTATGAGGACACCTGGGCTTTTAGGAATCTATTTTCTCTACAGTGGGGAAAATGGATCAAGGGCATTAGCCGGGTCCATTTTTATGAAGTAAGAAATTCCGTGCCGTAATAAAAATTTAGAATCATTTGAATAAAACAGCACAAAACGTTTAATATTTCCTTCTGGAAATACATACTTAACAGACCAAACAAACCTATTGTGACGCGCCGCTTGAAATATGAGTATAAGATATACAAAATTCACGCGTTTGTGTGTTGATCCTAAGCGTCTTTGATCTTGTACTCCTGAACAAATTGCACAAGTAAAATAGATTTATGTGTGGATCGCATTTTTTTATGAGAACGCCTGCGCTTTTAGGAACCTATTTTCTCTACTGTGGGAATTATGGATCAAGGGCATTAGCCGGGTCCATTTTTATGAAGTATGAAATTCCGTGCCATGGTAAAAATTTAGAATCATTTGAATAAAACAGCAAACGTTTAATGTTCGCTTCTGGAAATAAATACTGAAGAAACCAAACAAACCTATTGTGACGCGCCGCTTGAAATATGAATATTAGATATACAGAATTTACGCGTTTGTTTATTGATCCTAAGCGTCTTTGATCTTGTACTCCTGAACAAAATAATACATAAGTAAAATAGATTTCTGCGTGGATAGCATTTTTTGTGCGGACGCCTGCTCTGTTTGAAGCATATTCCCTCCTGATGTGTGGATTATGGTTCAGGGGCATTAACCGGGTTCATTTTTATGAAGTATGAAATTCTGTGCCGTCGTAAAAATTTGGAATCATTTGAATAAAACAGCAAACGGTTAATATTCGCTTCTAGAAATAAATACATAACAGACGAAACAAACCTATTGTCGCTTGAAATATTAAATATTTACGAGGGCTGTAAAACGGTGACTGACCTATTCAGCTTTCGACTTACGCCAAAAGCAATTATGCGCGTTAAAAAGAAGGAACTGTTTCTGTGGAAACATGGCTGAAGTGGGAATGCTTCTTTGTGTCTAACTTTATTTCCCGTGCATTTGGGAGACTCGGAAAAAGACGAACACGTTTATTACTAATTAAATCTCAAGCTTTAGTGCTTTTTCCCCATCAAATGCTTATGATTTTTTCCGCATCTAACGTTTATTATATTGTTCCGGCCTTCGCCCTCCCCCGACTTAACTTCGTAGTAGTTAATTTAATAATCGTTCAATTATGACGCTAACGTTGTAGCGGTTTTATGCCTTCATTAAACTATTCAGCAGAAAAGGCTGTGCATTCTTACTAGAGGAGTGTACTCTCATTTTTGTAATTGGTAGTTTAAACCTTTTATGATAAAAGTGAACGCTTCACGCCCACAAAATTTAAATTAGTTGTGTAAATGATGAGTGCTGGAGGATCACTCTTCTTTATATGATTAATTAATAACCTATTCTGGTTACCACTTTTATTTGAAAATACTTTACCTAATCATCTGGATAGGTTAGTTTATCGATGTTTGCGGAAAGCTAATTTAAAATGTAATATACGATGGGAAGATCTGAAAATTTCCAAGTTTCCGTCGGGGCTCTGCAATTTTCACTTATTAGTTAGTTCTTTTTCGTTGCAATATGTACTTGCGAAACCTTAATTGTCTCTTTCTAAGTGAATTTCTTTTCCGATTGTGGAAGTATGTGAATTGTTTTAACCCTTCTTTGCATGATTTTTTCTTTATTGGTGAAATAAATCAAGGTGATATAATTCATGTTCAAAACTAAAGGAAAAATGGTTAAAAAAATCTTAGTATATATTTATAGTATAAATTTAGCAAAAAACAATATGATGGTATCATGTGGTATTTTTTAAATTAAACGCAAACTTTTTCAGAAATTGCTCTAAAAATAACAGAAACACATGTTACAAACCTTTCTTCCACTCATTTTCACTTTTTTAGCAATAGAAACTCAAATATAATAAAACAAAATTAAAAACGAAATCATACGTTTATTGCAACTACAACAAACAGCGGAATGACAACTTCAAGCTCGTTTTACTGATAGTGACACTTGCTTATTTTTGACAGCTATGTTTTTTTTATGCAATGGACATTAAAAAGGTATCCAGACACGATCAACTTAAACTTCTTTTGTATAATTTTTGGGCATTCAATGTTATGATGGAAATTTCCACCATTATGCAAAGAAGGGTTAACCCTCTGAGGGGCTCATGTGCGTATATACCCATTCTGCAATATGCAGTCAGTCCTGCCAAACTTTTAAGCCGTTTTGATATGGAACCTAATCTTTCCCGGAAATCTTTCAATCAATAGACGTAGTTATTTAGTTATAATTAGGGCAACTTTTTTGTTGCAATAAAAATGGGAAAAGTTGCATTTATGGAAATTAAGTTGCATTTATTTTTGATACACTAAATTCTAAAATAAATTATTCGTAAAAAATGAAAAAAATTCCAAATACATTGACAGTTTTAGTTGTGTACCACAGTATTATAATACATACTAAAACACAGAAGAACGTTGAATGGCCGATCCTTGGCCAGTAATTTCTTTAACATTTAAAATCTGCGCCAGCCGCTGTGATATAATGTGCTGTATCGGATAGTAAAAGCGCAAAATCCTTTCGCTTAACATTCAGAGATTTTAAAACTTCATCTACAAGGCGAACAACATATTGATGATATACACTCGCATCGCAAACTCTGCAGTCGATTACGCAAGTTTCCTATGGATTATCAACTGTGCCAACCAATGTGTTAAAGTACTTCTTGCCATTTATTTCACTTTCGTCTTAGGACGAATACCTTCTTACCATGAACTTGTTTGATCCGCAATACTTCGGCGTTCACAAGATCAGACACACGTGATCAAAGGGTTGATTCAGAGAACAAAAAATGAAATAGTAATTTGATATTAATTAATTTTAAGCTATATTTAAAAAGTTGCAGGTGGTTGCATTTATTCAAAAAGGTTGCATTTATGTTACGGTTATAACTCACAATACACCCCATGAAGGAGGAATTTTGGTTTTAGTACTTTACATGCAGCGTAGAACGTGTGAAAAAAAGTTGCATTTGTTGCAAAAAGTTGCCCTAGTTATTATGTATTGTGTTTTGCGGGAAAATACACTCAATCCTACGCTACCCAGAAATGTAGTGACACTCAAAGGGAATCGCTACATATGTTTAAACCCTCCTGGAGGTTGTGTCGACCAGATAACTCGTCATTGGAAAAAACTGATCGAATCTTAATCTCGTCATCAAAAAATTGGCAATATCTTGATGAGAGTTATCTGGTCGTAACCACTTGGAGGGTTAATCCGTAGAAATACAGCAACCCTATGTTCGGAATTACGAGTTGCAGATTTAAATTTTCGAAACGGACATCCAAAGTTGGATTTATCTTAAAGTTCAATCGATTTAAAACTTTAATTCATAATTAAGATGATATGGTGATTATAGGAGTTCCAGTTTTTCATCTAATGGCTAATAGGCTTAAATTTATTTCGAATTTCAGTATTAACTGTTAAATTTTTTTAAACATCGTTAAATGCAGTTGAACTCTAGAATAAACAAATTAACTAAATATTCGGATTCATTTGATTCTTGACAGTTAAAATTAACGCAAACTTGCCACATGGATTTTGATAACTAGGTTGAAGTGCATTATGTTAAAACATTAATTTAAAAATTTGTGTGTGAATACCTATTAATTCCGCCCAATATTCGACGCTGTCCTGCAAAATGAAAATTAAGTCAAATACGTCATATGATTTTGATCACTAGGCTAGGAAAGGATTTTGATCACTACAAGGATTTTGATCACTACAAGGATTTTGATCACTACTAGGCTTAAGGAAACTGTTAAAATAATCTTTAAAGCCTTGTAAGTGAAAACATATTACCTTGTACAAATATACCTTGAACTCAAACAGATTTGGTATCTATAGATTTTAAGATGAGGTTTAACCTTTATAATACCACCTCCCATTTAGAGAGTCCTTGACATCAAAATATTGAATGGAAAAATATTTATATACCTCTCTTAGCAGTCTTAAGTCTAGAATATCTATATACCTTGTTTTCATCATCTCATTTATGTGGTGTTTTAGATTTCCCGCCTCTGCTGGAAGGGGGTTAAAAAATTTTTAATGATTTATTGGGAGTTTTGTGAAAGATTAATGCGTGTCGTTGGTGTTATATTGTATGTTGTACTTTTAAGTCGATTTGTCGACTTAGATAGAAACTCATTAACTTACGAAAAAAAATGTTACAGTACATTTCTTTAAACACTAGTAGTTTTATGTCTGAAAAATAAAATTTTAAGAATTTTGGTTAGTGTTAGATGTGACTTTCAAACAGATAACAATGTTTTTCTCATTATCATAAAAATAATCATTTAATGTTTCTGAAAAATGTCAGTTAATGAATTTCTGCTCTAAGCTGACGATAAATGGTTGCCTTAGAGCAGAAACTCATTGACTGAAATTTTTTCGAAGACATTAAATGCTTATTTTCACAATGATTAGAACTACTTCATAATGTTGTATTATGTTTAAAGGATCAATAGCAACATCAACATTTTCACTTTCTGACCTAAAAACTGTCGTTTATAAATCCGTAAAGTAAAAATTTTGTTTATAAGTTAAGGGGGTCCGGGACACATTGAAAATTTTTTTTTATTAAATTATTTAGAATTTTGAATTTTTTTGTACTGATTGCCCATCTAACTAATAAGCGAAATCACAACACAAAATTTTTCCAAAAGTTTTTTAAAAATTTTAAATTAAAAGTTTTTGAAAAAAAGAGGGGTCAATTTAAATTGCTAAAACTCAAAATATTATTGATCAATTTTCAAAATTCTTGCAGTAAATTATTCACAAATTTATAAACAATAATTTTGATTCAGCAATTTATAAAATATTAATTTAATAAAAAATATTTGAATGAAACTTTTTGAAAATTTTAAGGTACTTTTCTTTTAAAAAGTCATATTTTTAAAAGTAAATATTTTTTTCAAATTTGCTGAATCAAAATTAAAGTATAATGTTTGAAAAAGATATATTCCAAATTTCAACCCTTAAACTTTATCGGTTTTCGACTTATAGCAATTTGAAAACAGGAAATCTTGAAAAAATGTATCATGGAGAAAAACGCATTTTAAGTTTTAAAGACAGATGTTGTTTCCGTGACAACAACTGTCAAGAGTGTTAGATTTTCAAAACAACGCACCACAAAAATTATTATACCTCTAGTTCTAATTAAGATAGAAACATGATTTAGACGTCATTTTAAGCAGAAAAACGCAGAGAATTTCTTAAAATAATAAAACAAATTTCGAAAATTTGACGATTTTTTGTGTCCCGGACCCCCTTAATGAGTTTTTGCTCTAAGCCGATTGTATGTATTGTAGTTTTGATACAGTATCATTGTTTTATCATAGAATTGCCTATCCTAAAATTGTGTTTTCTTTTGCTTCCAGAGACCCTTGGAAGATTCCTGTGTGGGCTGGTGATCATGCAGAAGTTGAGGGGCTCACCTAGAATCATCGTCCTTTTATTTTACTTCACGTGCCTGTGGAGCCGTGTGACTGGCTTGTGTCCAGTCCGCTGTGAATGCAATGATGACATCCTGCGCGTTGTATGTGATTCTGCCGTTCTTGACGTCGTTCCCATCACTCTGAACCCAGAGCTACGAGAGTTGCGCTTGAGTAACAATCACATCAAAGCCATTCGAACTTCTTTCAGCGTTTACCGGAACTTGGAATACTTGGACGTGTCCCATAACCAGTTGCCAAATTTAGATAAGGACAATTTCGTGGTCCTTCAGCACTTAAAAGTTCTGCTTGTGAACAGCAACATGATCTCCGTTCTTCAGAATGATACTTTCAAAGGTCTCAATGATTTAGAAGTCTTGCATCTGAATGAAAATTATCTTGAAGCCCTACCAGCCAAAGTCTTTTCGCAGCTTGAAAGCTTAGTGTATTTGGACCTCTGCCAGAATAGAATTTCCGTTATCGACGATGAAGCTTTCTTCGGATTGAAAAGTTTAAAAACTCTTTTATTGCGTGATAATGAACTGACTCACATTCCTAGTGCATCATTCCAATATATTCCTAAATTATTGAAATTGGATCTGGGCCTCAATTCCTTCGAAAACATTCCTGAAAACTCATTCTCAGCTTTAAATGATTTGGCAGATCTCGCTTTGGATGGCTGCGGTGCAAAAGCCATTGAGTACGGAGCTTTAAAATGGCTAAACTCTCTTACTATTCTTCGCATTCATGATAATGATTTGTGGGAGGTTCCCACAAAAGCACTCTTCGATGTGAACCGTCTTGAAGAGTTGCACATCGGGCAGAACAAATTCCACAGTCTGAAGGCCAAATCTTTCCAGAGACTGAAGTTCTTGCGCACTGTTGAGCTGAACAGTTGTCCCAACCTCAATGACATTGAGAAGGGTGCGTTTGCTGATAACACCAACTTGAAGAAAATAGTCATCAACCACAACAAGGAGCTGAAGGTCATCCAAGATGGAGCATTCGAGAACTTGCCGAATATCCAGCACGTTAGCTTCAGAGGAAATGCTTTTGAAACACTGCAGTACAGCCTCCTTCCATGGGATGAGTTGCAGTATCTGGATGTTCGAGACAATCCATTCGTGTGCAACTGCAGCCTCCTCTGGCTATGGAAGCTTCTGGTCACCAAAAACTTCTCTTCAACCGAAGGCCAAACCGATACAACCCAAGTCATTTGCGTCAATCCACCAGGACTGAAGGATAGGATCCTCGCCAACTTGCCACATGATGATCTCGACTGCTACAGCATGGACACCAGGCGTCAACTTATGATCGGTGGAATTGTGGGTTCAGTTATAGCCTCGGCAGCCATTGTGATGCTGGCAGTCCACTACAGGGACAAGTTAGCTGGACTTTTGAAGAACAAATGGGGTCGTGGAAGAAAAGAGCCGCAGTATCAGAAGACTAGTGCTGAAGAGGAGAGTACCATTCTTCAAGCGGCACAACAATCACTTAAGATGACTCCCGTTACGGAACTGTGATAGCTCCCTGATTGTGCAGCCATTTTCTGGAAAAGAATTTTTTTTGTGTGTTTCTACGTTCTTATTTTGCTTCCGTAGCGTTGCAGGTTGCTTGACTCAAGACATCAATGTAACAAAATCTGTCGTTTTTCAATTTGATGTCATTTAATGGGATTCTTTAATTTGACCTTAAAATTGTTCGGCCGTGTTCTCCGAACGCAATTCTTTTGTTTGACCAAAAATATTGGCAACTGGTTAATGGGATTTAAGATCTGCAGATAGACCATTTTTTGTAGTTTCGTCTTCTACGTGCTCAAACATGAGCCATACTATAACTTTTTATTCCGTATGTACAAGCTCCTACAAGTTTACTGGATGCGATATATATTTTTTATTCTCTTATATTTTAAACTGTGAACTCTCATTGTGCAAGAACAAAAGGACCAGATGAAGTGCTACGAGATCGTCCTGGACCGAACTGCTAAGAGGTTTTTGCATTTGAAATTCATTAATCTTTATTGGAGCATCGAATGTCTTATTCATCTGTGGGACTTATGACAAAGGTTTCTATGTTCATTATACAGCTTTTGTGAATTGCAAGCTCTACGTAAAACATTCCTTACTATGTCCGGTGTTTCTATGTCGTCCGAGTATATGTATACGGTCGCTAAGTCAAACGTTAACAGATAGAAGCTGAACTTGCATACCTGCAACGCTGTTGAAACAAAAGGGACATAAATGTTGACGTGGCATACGTATTATTGTTAATCCCTGAAATGCTTTCCGTGGGCCCAGATGTCCCACTGACATTAAGTGACCACATAGTGTGATAACTGTCAACGTCATGATTATCCATCAAGTTGTTGGACTTAACAATGTTTTGTTCCAAATCATTAGCTTTTCTTCATTGTAAATGTGAAACTTCTTGTATATTGGTTGGAATCGTATGACTGTGAGTGCCTAATTTCAGAATACGCTTTTTTCCCTACGTTCAAAAAGATTTTCTTCCATTTAACACCTATGGATAAAGGATAAGAGTATCATTCTGAGGCAGCAAGAATCTGAAATGTGATTATGGGAAGAATGTATACTTATCATCTACATTAGTTTTTACTGTGGCTTTCTGTTTTTCCAAAATTGATTGATGGTGTACATTTAAATTATGCTATTCCTAAAGAAAGAGCTTGTATATATTTCTTTTCGTATTTACTTTTATTTTAAAGGATGTTCCGAAATAAATTACATTTAGGTTCTCATTGTCAAGCCCGAGTGAATGCCTCATTATTTTCTATCTCCTGTCTGGGACGGGGAAAATCTTTCTCATTTCAACAATTTATTTTCATGCGAAGAGACGTCGGGTTTGCAAGAATCATTTTTGCTTATTCCACTGCAAATATTTCAAAAACATATCTCGGTAGGAGTCGAAAATTTATATTTCGCTACTGATAAAAGAAACAGATTGTCTTAGAATGCTATTATACAGCACAAGATATATGTGTAATTTGAAAATCAGCTCAACAATCGTAAACTGGAAAGAGAATTATTTATTCATTTCCGTGTATGCGAGGAATCACTTTGATTATAAAAGTATGAGCTATTATTTTTCATTGAAAGACGTTGCAGTTATGTATTCAGGAGCGATGAACAAGAATCTTAGTTATCTCATTAATTGTACTTTTATTGAGCTTTTGAAAAGTCAGCATGCGAAAAGGGTTTTTTATGACGCCTGGGCCCAGCTTTGGCAAGTAATTATTTTCCTTTAAGTAAATGTACAGTCGCGGAAAAAAAAACGAACCACCCCGCTTCATTCGTGCAATTTTAAAGACAGAGAAAATTCAAATATGGCGTTAACAAAGACGTAACGTCTTCTATAAATTCAAATTCATAAAGTTTGCACAAGGGGCGCTCTTTATATTAAATTGAGTACCAACTTCATAATTTCCAATAGGAACCCACAATTTCAAATATATATAAAAATTTAACTTCATATACCAAATATGTCATTTAGTCAGACTGTTTCGAAGTTACGAGTGCAGACAGATTGGAGCTCCTAATGTTAAAATCTCTTTTTCTAACACTTTTATACATATCTTCCTAAATAATATTTCTATAGCGCTGATATTTTGTACCATGTTACTGTTAAACAACCCAAACAAAATCCACCTAATATTTAATTGTAAAATAGTTTTTAATAATAATATTGTTTTAGTAGTAATATAAATAAAATAAAAATTGTTAAATTAATGCTTGAAAAAATTATGAATTGAAACCCTATTATTTTTATATGAATCGATTCAGGACTTCTAGTATGCTCATACAAAATTTCAACTCATTCCGATCATTAGCTTTTGGGCTTTCAGGGCAAACAAAAGTTTAAATGACGCATGACAAACCTCGGATGGTAATTCTCGGATCATTTGCACTTGCATAGTAAATATAATAATGTGTATCTAAAATAGTTTGCACTTGTGTAATAATTATAAAATAATGAACCAATTATCTGCGGAATTGAGTGACGCGGCAACCGCGGATAATCCGCAAAGTGACTAAAAATTGCACAAATCATTACGAAAATGTTTTTGAACAATTTTATTTAGTTTCTGTACTTAAAAGTTTGTTTGTGTACTTATTCACAAAAAGTAAGTTAATTTTTTTGTGTGTGTTAATACGCCAATTTTACTTGACTGAAGTTTTTCCAACAACGTATCACAAAATTTGGATTCTACACACAATTTCAGGTGGATTTCATGAAAAACGGCGTAAAATTGACCGAAAAAATCCATAAAAACCCTTGAGGGAGCGTGTTGAAATTGAACTCCGCAGTAGAAAAGGTCGATTCTGATCAGATAGTCCGATTCTGTGAGGATGTGTCGCTTTCAACGACTGTTTGAGGAAGGTTTGTTAAGAGTGTGACACATAGATATTGTCGTTGTGTGCAATAAGTGGATTGTTGCAATCCTAACGTACAGTTGTATAAGTAGGTTGTTAATTATGTTTCAGAAATATCTGAATTATGAAGTTAAATTATGCCTAACAAAGCGTGATAAAATACCCTTCATACAAAAGCTTTAAGATAAATCATTTAATAATATGCAATCACATTATAAATATTAATATGATATGTAGTGGCCGTCGCAGTCAATGATTTTACTGTTTCTTACAGGAGGCTGATAGTTTGTTGACAACATTTCCACACAGTCTACAAAATGCAAATTTGCAGTGGATTTACATTTCGTAGAAATTTCTGTTTTCACTTTGTGAACAATCCCCAATAACGATAATAATCATCGAATTTTGCAAATAGTCTCACTGCACTACTAATTATGCGCTAAATGAGCTGAAATTTGGAATTCCGATGTTTCAGCTATAGTTGAATCGCATGGAGTAAAAATTTTCTCATGTTTCTATTCATAATTTTTATGAATATGAATTTTATAATCAATAAAGTATAGTAAAATTTTGTTTCATAGTTAAAATGTTTGTAGTTGTATTTAGGTTTTTAGGTTGCAAAGAAGAAAAATTAATAATTTTAACAAATTTAACAAAAAACGTGAAACAAAAATTTAACATATCTAATTTTCAAACACTTACTAATCGGTGAAAATTTCCAATAAAATTGATCTGTGCCTGAAATTTTGTGTAGAATCCAAATTTGTGTTAAAAAATGGGGGTTCGTATTGAAATTATCGGAACAAGCACCCATTTTAATATGAAGACAGCCCCTTAGACAATTTTTAAATATTGATATTTGTAGAAGACGGTAATCCCTATAGATTGTTATCTTCCGTTTTGTTCTGCGATGTACAGGTAAATGTGCAATTGCGGTAGGGTGAGTCGATTTTTTTAATTGACGGGTGTACTTTGGTAAAATGGGGCCAGTATTTCAATTCGCTCGTTTGAGTTACGTCCACTAATCACTGCATGGAAATGAACGTTAGAGTAGAAAAACACGAATGACATTATGACAATGTATTCTCCAAGAATCTAAAACATTGAGAAATCTATTTTTGTATGTTTTAAAGTTTAAAATATAATAATAATTACTATATAATAATAATACTTTCTTAACACTTCCAAAATGGATATGGACCTTTTCTCTATCAAGGTACATATTTACGCTCTGACTTCACTTTTTCAGATGTCGTATTGCTGTAGAGGGGAATTTAAGATTTTTGCACGCCTTAGAAAATTCTGAAAGCTGAGATGATATTTGCGTCAAATAGCACTCATAAAACGAAATATGCTAAAGCTATCGAAGGGATAATTTTATCTACTGTTATTATAACTTCTTTTCATTAGTAGTATTTTTTATTTAGAGTTTTGGAAAATGCTTCAGGGTTGAAAAGTTTGCCAATTGCATATTGAAGAACAAAATACAAAATTTAATACAGGTCAATCTACTCATCCCTCCTGGTCGATGTCCCAAAGAGGTATCTCGGTCATTATCAAAACTGACAAGATCTTGATGGCCGAGACATCTCGTCATTATAAAAAACGTGATGATGGACATGATTGGCATCTCATCGAAACCACTTGGATGTTTAAAACAAGTGGACGCTAAAACAGTTACGTCTGTCTTGTGCGCACAATTTGAAAGTTTACTTCTCCGAAAAACATTTTATTCCAATACCTGCCGATAGGGAAAATATGGTGATGTACGATAATAAGTGCACGGAAAGCCCATTAAATAAGTACGTAAGACAAATATAAAATTAAATATAGTTAAAATTATTTTTCTGCGCAAAGTTTAAGAAGGAAATAAAAGTGCAGTCGCAAAAGTAAGATCAAATAGGTAAGCCATTTTATGCATTTGTCGTAAAAGTGCTTTTATAAAAAATAAATTTATTCACGTTTAAATAATTCTATACTTTAAGAAGAGAATGAAAGGAACAAGGCAAATAAAAACAACGAGGAAACGTAAGGCAAATATAAAATTAAATATAGTTAAAATAATTTTTCTGTGCAAAGTTTAAGAAGAAATAAAAATGCAGTCGCAAATGTACCATCAAATAGGTAAGCCATTTTATGCATTTAACGTTAAAAGTGCTTTTATAACAAATAAATTTATTCATGTTTAAATAATTCTATACTTTAAGAAGAGAATGAAAGGAACAAGGCAAATAAAAACAACGAGGAAACGTAAGGCAAATATAAAATTAAATATAGTTAAAATTATTTTTCTATGCAAAGTTTCAGAAGGAAATTAAAGTGCAGTTGCAAATGTAACATCAAATAGGTAAGCCATTTTATGCATTTGTCGTAAAAGTGCTTTTATAACAAATAAATTTGTTCGAGTTTAAATAATTCTATACTTTAAGAATAGAAAGAAAGGAACAAGGCAAATAAAAACAACGAGGAAACGTAAAGCAAATATAAAATTAAATATAGTTAAAATTATTTTTTTTGTGCAAAGTTTTAGAAGGAAATAAAAGTGCAATCGCAAAAGTAAGATCAAATAGGTAAGCCATTTTATGCATTTGTCGTAAAAGTGCTTTTATAAAAAATAAATTTATTCACGTTTAAATAATTCTATACTTTAAGAAGAGAATGAAAGGAACAAGGCAAATAAAAACAACGAGGAAACGTAAGGCAAATATAAAATTAAATATAGTTAAAATTATTTTTCTGTGCAAAAAGTAAGTAGGAAATAAAAATGCAGTCGCAAATGTAACATCAAATAGGTAAGCCATTTTATGCATTTATCGTAAAAGTGCTTTTCTAACAAATAAATTTATTCACGTTTAAATAATTATATACTTGAAGAAGAGAATGAAAGTAACAACGCAAATAAAAACAACAAGGAAACGTAAGGCAAATAAAAACAACAAGGAAACATAAGGCAAATATAAAATTAAATATAGTTAAAATTATTTTTCTGCGCAAAGTTTAAGAAGGAAATAAAAGTGCAGTCGCAAAAGTAAGATCAAATAGGTAAGCCATTTTATGCATTTGTCGTAAAAGTGCTTTTATAAAAAATAAATTTATTCACGTTTAAATAATTCTATACTTTAAGAAGAGAATGAAAGGAACAAGGCAAATAAAAACAACGAGGAAACGTAAGGCAAATATAAAATTAAATATAGTTAAAATAATTTTTCTGTGCAAAGTTTAAGAAGAAATAAAAATGCAGTCGCAAATGTACCATCAAATAGGTAAGCCATTTTATGCATTTAACGTTAAAAGTGCTTTTATAACAAATAAATTTATTCATGTTTAAATAATTCTATACTTTAAGAAGAGAATGAAAGGAACAAGGCAAATAAAAACAACGAGGAAACGTAAGGCAAATATAAAATTAAATATAGTTAAAATTATTTTTCTATGCAAAGTTTCAGAAGGAAATTAAAGTGCAGTTGCAAATGTAACATCAAATAGGTAAGCCATTTTATGCATTTGTCGTAAAAGTGCTTTTATAACAAATAAATTTGTTCGAGTTTAAATAATTCTATACTTTAAGAATAGAAAGAAAGGAACAAGGCAAATAAAAACAACGAGGAAACGTAAAGCAAATATAAAATTAAATATAGTTAAAATTATTTTTTTTGTGCAAAGTTTTAGAAGGAAATAAAAGTGCAATCGCAAAAGTAAGATCAAATAGGTAAGCCATTTTATGCATTTGTCGTAAAAGTGCTTTTATAAAAAATAAATTTATTCACGTTTAAATAATTCTATACTTTAAGAAGAGAATGAAAGGAACAAGGCAAATAAAAACAACGAGGAAACGTAAGGCAAATATAAAATTAAATATAGTTAAAATTATTTTTCTGTGCAAAAAGTAAGTAGGAAATAAAAATGCAGTCGCAAATGTAACATCAAATAGGTAAGCCATTTTATGCATTTATCGTAAAAGTGCTTTTCTAACAAATAAATTTATTCACGTTTAAATAATTATATACTTGAAGAAGAGAATGAAAGTAACAACGCAAATAAAAACAACAAGGAAACGTAAGGCAAATAAAAACAACAAGGAAACATAAGGCAAATATAAAATTAAATATAGTTAAAATAATTTTTCTGTGCAAAGTTTAAGAAGGAAATAAAAATGCAGTCGCAAATGTACCATCAAATAGGTAAGCCATTTTATGCATTTAACGTTAAAAGTGCTTTTATAACAAATAAATTTATTCATGTTTTAATAATTCTATACTTTAAGAAGAGAATGAAAGGAACAAGGCACATAAAAAACAACGAGGAAACGTAAGGCAAATATAAAATTAAATCTAGTTAAAATTATTTTTCTATGCAAAGTTTCAGAAGGAAATTAAAGTGCAGTTGCAAATGTAACATCAAATAGGTAAGCCATTTTATGCATTTGTCGTAAAAGTGCTTTTATAACAAATAAATTTGTTCACGTTTAAATAATTCTATACTTTAAGAATAGAAAGAAAGGAACAAGGCAAATAAAAACAACGAGGAAACGTAAGGCAAATATAAAATTAAATATAGTTAAAATTATTTTTTTTGTGCAAAGTTTTAGAAGGAAATAAAAGTGCAGTCTCAAAAGTAAGATCAAATAGGTAAGCCATTTTATGCATTTGTCGTAAAAGTGCTTTTATAAAAAATAAATTTATTCACGTTTAAGTAATTCTATACTTTAAGAAGAGAATGAAAGGAACAAGGCAAATAAAAACAACGAGGAAACGTAAGGCAAATATAAAATTAAATATAATTTAAATTATTTTTCTATGCAAAGTTTAAGAAGGAAATTAAAGTGCAGTTGCAAATGTAACATCAAATAGGTAAGCCATTTTATGCATTTGTCGTAAAAGCACTTTTATAACAAATAAATGTATTCATGTTTAAATGATTCTATACTTTAAAAAGAGAATGATAGGATCAAGGCAAATAAGAACAACAAGGAAACGTAAGGCAAATATAAACAACAAGGAAACGTAAGGCAAATATAAAATTAAATATAGTTAAAATTATTTTTCTGTGCAAAGTTTAAGAAGGAAATAAAAATGCAGTTGCAAATGTAACATCAAAGAGGTAAGCCATTTTATGCATTTATCGTAAAAGTGCTTTTCTAACAACTAAATTTATTCACGTTTAAATGATTCTATACTTTAAGAAGAAAATGATGGGAACAAATAAATTTGCGATATTTTAAATGGAGGGAAATTCATAACATCACACAATGTCAATAATTAGGTTGGACAGTAGAACACACATTGATCGACTCGAGGTTCTACATCTTCAGAACGGTGACCATATTGAGAAGTATCCCATGCATGGATAATATCACAATATAGTATGAGTAATACTTTTTCAAATAGGCTTTTTCAAAATACCTTCCAACGCCAAAAGGGTCCCAATTTAAGTTTTTTCTCTTATTTTGTTACAAAAAGAAACATGTTTCAAAGTTATCTTGCTTTTTCCGTGTACTCTTTGTGGTACAGATCTACATTTACTCCAATTGGCACATTTTTGAACTACTTTTTTCCGTGGAATACAGGTACCCTCCTTTGCAATACTGGAATTTGGTGGCATTCCAATAATTAGATGACAGATACTTAGAGTATTTAACCTTCCAAGTGGTTTTGAGAAGATATTTCGTTCTTCAAAATCTGACCAATTTTGCTTATGACAAGATATTACGTCAGAGATATGGCCGATTTTTTACTGAAGACGAGATCAAGATCTGGTCAGTTTTCTGTTCAATGACGAGATATCATTCCTCAAGACCTGATCACTCACTAATTAATGGATACCTCGTAAGGGTAATCAACCACCAGGAGGGTTAAAGTGTAATCACCCATTATAATGTACACGATGTTTAACAATTTAATTTTATATTTGACATTATTGCAAGTCCAACTTTTACGAGATTAACTTCATTTTAAATTACAGACAACTCATTTTCTAATGTATGTATGTTCCCTCTGCAAGGTAGCAACTACATTGCCAACTATATATAATGGATATGCCATACTATATTTAATGAAATAAAATATTTATAATATATATACATAACGAGAGTGAATGATGGCGAGGAGATGGGAAGGTGATTTACACGCAGAGATATTAGTAGCAGCAAGAAAAATCATGTTTCCTATTCGCACGGTTTCCATAGGAGATATTTAGGTACTTTTTAACGTTGGGGACTAGAGGTATTTTTTTAATCAAAATCATTTTAAGATAATTAAAATAATTTGAAAATTCACCCAAATTCAACGAAAATTCAGACCCTTTTAACTAATAACCGACAGAAAAAAATATTTTTTGGATTTTTCTTTAGAGAAAATTTTTGGGAGCCAGTTTTGAAATTTGGTGACAACCATGAGAGAAAACATCGGAATCTGGTAGCTAGATTGACATTTTAAGAAACTATTTAGTTTTAAATTTAAATTTCTTGGAGATATCTTCGACATGTTTCATACCAAATTGGCATATCTTGTTTAGCTGTTTAATTTTGTACATGAGCAACTAAAATTGCTACTAAAATACGGTTTCAGAAAAGATCTTTTCTACTTATTTGAAAAAATAATTGATGCTGGTATTTCACAAGAGCTTTAGCTATGACAGCCATAAATTTGTCATTAATTCCACCAATGTGACAAACTAGAAGACATTTCTTCAATATATTATTATTCTTCAATACATAATGTTCCTACGGAAAACGGAGTTACCTCCATTTGTAGGTGAAGCTATTTTCTTAGTACAGACCGTATCCTGGTTGGTAAGAATCTATACCCTCTTGGTGGTTGTCTCGATGAGGTTTCTCGTCATTAGTAAAATTGACCATATCTTGATGGACGGGTTTTCTCGTCATTGCAGGAAAACTGACCATAATCGAAAAATCAGCAATATCTTGGTGACTAGATACCTCGTCCTAGTTAAAATTAGTCATATCGTGATGGACGAGATACCTCGTCTAGTCCAGTACTGTACTATTGATTCAGAATATTTTCAACTGTAAATAAAACTTTAAATTGTTGCGTTTTGTTTAGGAAAAAGAGAGCCAAATAGATTTCTCCTTTTTTAACAATATTCCTACAAATGAATGACATTTGCGTTCTGAAACGCATATGTGAATATGCAATGATCTGATCTCTATTTCGTTATTCACTCAACTGATGCTGATTTCGTCCATTATGTAAGATCAGATAAAAGAATATATTATTTCTGTTGATGATTTTTGAAGATAAGAAACTAATATGGCTACGAGTCCAACAGGCTCGTTTTCAGATAGACAAAAATCAATACTACATAACTGAATATTTTGAATCAATTCATCTTTCAGTACACTCGTGTCCTAAAATTAAGATAGTGCAATCCGAAATGAAGTCCCTGGCCAAAAACCTGCACCGAAGTACTTTAAATGACAAATTAATGTTCCG
Source organism: Metellina segmentata (assembly GCA_947359465.1). Lineage (NCBI taxonomy): Eukaryota > Metazoa > Arthropoda > Arachnida > Araneae > Tetragnathidae > Metellina > Metellina segmentata. The sequence goes on from OX375884.1 coordinate 36,212,805, forward strand.
CAGTCTATGCAATAAAAGACCTCATATCGTGTCCTGTTAACCCTCCATGGTATCGACGAGATATCTCTTTAATAAAGATCTGGAAAGTTTTGCGTAGGACGGGCTATCTCGTCATCAGAATATTGACAGTTATTTTATGATCACTAGATTAAGGTCTGGTCATTTTTGTATTCTAAGGACAAGATATCTCGTCAGTCAAGATCTGGTCGGTTTGGTAACTACAAGATACCTCGGGTGACAACCAGCAGGAGGTTGATCCCTCCAAGTGATTTCTACGAGATACCTCGTCCATAAATATCTGAACAGTTTTACTCAAGACGAGCTATCTCGTCATCATAATATTATAACAGTTGTTTTATGATCACTAGATCACACACACACACAAAAAAAGGTCTGGTCATTTTTTTTATTCTAAGGACAAAATATATCTCGTCGATCAAGATCTGGTCAGTTTTGCATTTACGAGATACCTCGGGTGACAACCAGCAGGAGGTTTATCTCTCCAAGTGATTTCTACGTGGTATCTCATCAATAAAGATCTTATCAACTTTGCTTAGGACGAGATAACTCGTCATCAAGATATTGCTATTTTTTTATGATCATTAGATCGAAACTGATCAGTTAATTTTTTTCTAAAGACGAGATATTTCGTCCATCCTTTTTCTAATGGCAGGATACCTAGTAGAGAAAAACTAGGTGTGTTTAAAGCAACTTAACAGGGAATATACTGGCCTCTGACCTTAATGCATGTCTCAGCGTGCAGACATGTTTCCCACTAAGCTGTACAAAAGTTCCTGTGGCAAGGAATCGAGAGTGAAATCAGAATTGTCCTTAATTTTTGTGCATATGTATTTCAACACAGGATTTAAGAATAATCATTTCTCAACTCATGAATACTATTTCGCAATTCCATTGTATCGTATTGTATAGCAAGTCAAAATGTGTCTAGAGTCAGATCCAATTATGTAGTCATAGGCTTCCTTCATAATTATTTTTCTTCACGAAGCTTCAACTATGAAACATGTCGTGGACTTGAAAAGAAGTTGTAATAAAAGGAAAGAATAATTCCAAAACAATTTATCAAAACTCTTCATGAATAATATGGATGCATGGGTGGTCTTTCCGTAAAAGAACAGACTATTGTTAAAGTTGCTAGAACTGTTTTTACAAAAAGATGTTATAATCTCGTAGAAGAAAAATATACTATCTTTTTCTTATAAAATCGCTGGTATCTTTTCCCGAATTGTCAGACAACTGAATAAAACATTTGTAATGGTGTCAGTTGTACGGCAATTTGATTCAAAGCATTCGTAAGAAAAAGCCAGCGGTACTCGCACGCTTTCATAGTTTGTTGCTCTTTTACGACACATGTTTTCACAATCTTCCAAGTTATTTTTTACTCACTACTTTTTTCAAATAAAAATATGAAACTTACGAAGTGCTTAGCATCCACAGGTAAAAATTTTGGTAGCTTTCCAAGCCTTCCAGTACGACAGTTAGATAACATAAGTATCCAACTACTCTTCAATATTCGGTCGAGATTCTTTTAAAAGAATCATACATGTTTCAATTTGCCTTCGAGTTGAAAGATTGTACCAGATTAGCTGCCCCATTTTTGTTTTTAGATAGTTATGAAAAGCTAGGCAAAAATTTTATTTTTCATGAGATGGCGCACTTGCTGAAATAAGGAATTCTAGTTTCAGACGACTAAAAGGCAACTTCTTGCTGTTTTTCAACCTATATTTTTTTGCAATATCGTCTCCAAAGCTCCTATTTTCAAAGTTTGGGTGACCTTTAAATGAAAATGTACCAAATTCTCAGTAAAAAGTTAATCTCCCACTTTTTAAGCCAGTAAGGAGAATGTTTCTGGGCTTCGGTTTGAATATTAGGCATTGGGAAAATTCTGCCAGAATTGAAGAATGCGGTCATCAAGATTATTCTTAAAACTTATTAAAACTATACCTATATTTTATTGACTTTTATCCTTGGAATTTCGATATTATTTCTTTAATTTTACAATAGATATTAATTTTATTTCCTTTTAGTCTCCACAAAATGTGTTTAAAGGCTTTTAAGAAATCCTTTAATTTTAGTTATAAAAAATACTAGCCACTGCGTGGCTAGCCCGGCGTTGCCCGTTCCCGTGGTGTTGGTTTGCTTCACTAACCAACACCGCAGATTTCAAATCCTTTGAAGATATATTCAATTTAAAAATTATTTATTTAAAGAAAATCATGTTTTTAGGTATCAATCTAAAGTGAAATTTTCCGCAGATTTCAAATCCGTTGAAATTTTCAATCTATCTTTAGCGATTCCGATTTTACGAAAAAAAGCTTAACAATCCCAGTCAATTGGTTATTTTATTTCTTGCTCTCATTCGCGGAAATGGGACAGGAAATGTAATCTTTTTTTTTTTTTTTTTTTTAACGCGAACGGTACAAAATTAATTTGTTTATTTTTGGAAAGGGAAAGTTACCGTGACGTCACAATCTCGTGCGAAAATATAAAAGATATATTCAATTTAAAAGTTATTTAGATTTAAAAAAATCATATTTTTAAGTTTTTTATCTAATGTGAAATTTTCCGCAGATTTCAAATCCGCTGAAATTTTACTCTATCTTTAACGGTCTAGGAGATAGAAAAAGAACTAATTGACTCCAGTTAAGAGATTGTTTGTTTTTATCGTCTGGCTGAAAAATTATTGCTCCGATCAAAATCAAAACGGAAATGAAAGCAATAAATTAAGAACATGTGATCTCTTCTATGCTGTAGCATTCAATAATAATTAAATTTCATTAAATTCATTTAAAAATCTTCTAGATTGAATTTTAAATTTCGCCGCTACCCAAAAATTGCAAAAAATTCGGACTACCTGTGTGCCAAATCTCAATGCTGTAAGTGCCATAGAATCGTAAGGATTTTGCGGTCACGGAAAAAAAAACCAGACAAACACTTCCTTTTATAATAGTAGAGATAAAAACCTTTCAGACAGGACTTAGAAGACAACATAATAGTACAAAGCATTCATACACTCTGTGTTTGTGATATTTAGCACGTGGGATGTACACGGACTAAGAAATTATCCACTATAAAATCTTGAGGACTCTTATTGTAGCTTTACATCAAAAAAATTAATAACTTAGTAAGTTGCTTTGGTAGTAGAGTTTAAAAAAAAGTAGCCCACTATAGTGGCGATAGATGCCGATTGGCAAGGAAAATTCATGCTATCCTGTGGCAAAATTGTGCCAAGTATTTTGTAGCTGCTGCTCCCGATACCTTATATTCCGAAGGTGACGACCTTGTACATCCCAGACATGCTTAATGGGAGACAGATCTGGGGATCTCGCTGACCAAGAAATTTTTTTACCCAATTTATCTGGGAATCTAAAACTATTTATAAAATAAAGTTTAAAAGAAGATTATTTCTGCTTTTATTTTTACCGACTGCGCGTTTGAGAGGAAATTTCATTGCAAACAAACTAAACGGAAAGTGAAGATAGTTACTTCCGCTACCTAAACTCTCACATGATACACATATCGGGGTTTACTTCAAAATATAGTTCATTGACATTTCGGATATTAAACAAATTGGTGTTGACCAAGCAACTATCATATATCAATTCAGAACTGATTCTTCGGAATTTTTAATGTGCGAAAAGCTGAAATCCTATTGCTGAAAGAGAAACACGTTCGGTTGAAGATACATTACCGCCACCTACATTTAGCTTGACAGTAAAGCCTCATCAAATTGTAAATAAAATTACTCAATTTCACGAAAAAAAGTAATTTATGTTCTCATGAAGGTATTTATTAAAACTGCTTAAATACTTCATGAAAATTTCTATTTCGGACTACTAAATGTTTACAAAAAAGTGTTCTTCATATTTTTCTCGAGTTGAATTTAATTAAAATTTTGTTGGCGTGCAGCAATAAAAAGTAGATTTGGAGATATTGGAACAGAAAAATGTTCTAGAAAACAATTTTTTTTACTCCGTTTCAACTTATTAGAATTCGACGGCAAAACAAAAATACAGTTAGACTATTATGAATTCACAAAAATTAGTTTGAAAAAATTAGCTTTCTTAGGTAATTAATAGTTGAAATTTGTATTTAAATAATATAGAAAATACGTCAATTACATGTATATGAAAACAAGATTTCACTCAAAAAAACTTCATACCTATAGTTAGCTTTTAATTTCACATGCTGGAAAAGATAAAACGATTCAAGTGTACTTTTAAAAAAGTTATTTTGAAAAATTTCCTCTGAGGCATTTTGAATTTATTGCAATCAATTTATTTATATTACTGCAAAAAAAATCACAACTCAACCAATAGCACCATTATTCATAAAAATGTGCACGTAATATTTTTCTGAATGATTTTTCAATGCTGGAGTATTGTAGCCATCCCGTTTATTGAATAGTATATACTTCTTTCTACAGATCTCTTCATACACATTACTTTTAATCTCTTGAGTTGACTGGGTTGGACTCTTTTTAATTAGCACTTTTAATTAGTCATAAAATCAAATTAATTAGCACTTGGGTCATAGAATCCCAAAAATCCAACCTCCTCTAATAAAAAAAGTTAAAATTCGGAGAAGTTTAGTAGCAAAAAGAAATATAGTAAAATCGATAAAACTAGAGGCAAAAAAGACGCTTTTTTTAACCTTCAAGTGGGTTTGATGAAATAACTCGTCCATCAAGATTTGATTAATTTTGCTTCTGACGAGATATCTCGTCCTTCAAGGTTTGCTACTGGTTTTGCCAATGACACCTACCAGGAGGATAAATTTCAATCTAATGGAAATGTCAGTTTAACGTCTATGATTTTCACTGCAAAGAACTTTTTAGAGAGTACTGATGCGCCATCTAAGTGGTATCTTATCTAGTATGATATGTCTAATGGTATGTCTAGTTAATAGCGTTTATCATGCGCAATGAGTATCTTCAGACTCTTCTATCCTAACGCAAACTCCTACGTGTAGCATCCAGTCCATATAAAATGCACAGTGGGTGCTTGAGAAACGTCCATCAATCGTTCCTGTTCTCTCATTTTCTTTTTGTGCAAAAGAGAGCGTCAAGCTCTAAGGCAGTGCTCGGAATAACTACACCGAATTGCCAAAATTCTGCCCTTTTCGGCCCATTTTTAAATTATCAATTATCTTTTTAAGTTATCTACGAAATATATCATCCATCCAATTTTGGCGATACCTTGACGAGACAAACCACGGTGATAAAAAATTATCTTACAGTGTATTGTCTTTAGGAAAAGAAATGTAGACGAATTTAGTTGCCTTGTAAAGTTGGCTAAAGCTAGGAGATTAGACTTTTTTCTTTCAGTCGCGGCATCACTGACTGCCATTGCTGCGGTACTGACTGACACTATTTTATTGAACAAACTAGCAACTGCGTAGCCAGCACGGCGTTGCTCGTGACAGTTCTTTTCATGGGGGCAGGTGTCACCACAGCTCGCTAACCCTGGGTGATTGCTACGAATTCCCATTTGGTTTGCTTCGCAAACAAAATGCAATTTCGTAGCCTATTGGATAAGAGCCATCATGGCGTTGCCCGTGGTGTTGGTTTGCTATTCAAACAAATGGAAGTTCGTAGTCTATTGGATAAGAGCCATCATGGCGTTGCCCGTGGTATTGTTTTGCTTCGCAAACCAAATGGAAATTCGTATTCTATTGGAATGAATTCCTTGCGAATTCCAATTCGGTTTTCTTCGCAAACCAACACCACGGGCAACGCCGTAATGGTCTCGTCATTGTCAAATTCGGATAAAATCAAATTGCGAAGATATCCAATCTGGTGACATCACAATCTCATGCGTGAAAATATAGATATTTAAATGGAAAAATATTTATTGAAAAAAAAATGCAAGTAATGTAAAACTTTCCGCAGATTTCAAATCCGTTGAAATTTTCAATCTATCTTTAACGATCCCCAACTAAACAATGCCTGTCAAAAATTTTTCATTTGTAGCTGAGCACAGGAAATGAAATCTCATTTCTCGAATAAAACGAAGATTCAGCCGCGTTCGTATTGGAAAAAATATAAAAATTTCAATTTAAAAATTATTTATTTAAAGAAAATCATATTTTTAGGTATCGATCTAATGTGAAATTTTACGCAGATTTAAAATCCGTTGAAATTATTACTGTATATTAAACGATCTATGAGATAGAAAAAGAACTGAGTTAAAACTTTGTTTTTTTTTTAAGTCTGCTGACAAATCATTCCTCGAAGAATCAAACGGAAGCGGAAAACATAAATTTAGAATCTGTCATTTCTTTATGATGTTGCCAGTTTAGAGAAAACAATAATAATAAAAAATGTCATTAAGTTAATTTTAAAATGTTCTAGATAAAATTTTAATTCGGACTACCTGTTTGCCGAATCACATTCTTGTAAGTGCCATAGATTCGTCAGGACAGTCCACGCACACTTCATTTAATAAATTTTAGAGATAATTGCAATTGTTTATTTTGGGTATTTTTGGATTTCGAACTGAGTCTGCCCATCATAGGTTAACAAGAAAAAGCTAATCTCAAAAGTGTAAAAAATTAAATTATTTTCACTAGTAATAAATTCAATATTTTGTGTTCGGCCACAGGAAAATGCCTGAAAAGCCAACGCTTTACCCACCAAATGCTTTCGACGAGATGTCTCGTCCATCGAGACCAACTTTTGCAAGAGACGAGATATCTCGTCTGCAAGGTATTGATGATTTTTTTTATTATGATGAGATCAAGTATCAGATATGTTTTTCTAATGATGAGAACGCATAATGCTGTAAACAATTTTGTGCGACTTGGAAATGCTTATGGCACTAAAAAAACATCTGGGCGGCCATCAAAAGTGACACCTCGACAAAGAAGGAGTATCGTAAAGGATTTAAAATCTGAAAATACGAGCTTATCCACGTTGGTCAGGCAACAAAACCCTCCAATATCAAAATCTACGGCCCATAGAGTGGTAAAGAAGTTCGACAATTTAGTTTGCTGGAAGAGGAAAGCGGCCCCGAAATTAACTAAAGAGCACAAAAAAAAGTGATTGAAATTTGCACAGGAAGTGATGTCCTGGAAAGAAGACTGACATCGAGTGACATTCAGTGATGAAAAAAAATTCAACCTGGATGGTTCAGATGGCTGGCAGTATTACTGGCACGATCTGCGTTCCGATAGAGAGATATTCTCGAAGAGGCAAGCTGGAGGTGGTTCCATTATGGTATGGGCCGGATTTGGACGTGTAGGAAAAACTGATATAGCATTTGTAGACAATCGTTTGAATGCTGCAGCCTACCAACAGCTGCTTGAACAATATTTTCTTCCACAATAAGAGCACATTGGAGGCCCGTTCTTTATGTTCCAACAGGGCAATGCTCCTGTGCATACTGCAAAGTCCACTTTTGAATGGTTTCTGGATAATGATGTACATATTATCGATTGGTCACCTTGCAGCCTCGACCTGAATCCGGTAGAAACACATGGGCCATACTCAAAAGATAAATGTATGCAGGCGGAAGGCTGTACAACTGTACTACAGACTTAAAAAACGCTATTTCCTCCGATTGGGCAAAAATCGAGACAAACTCTTTACAAAAACTTGTACAAACTATGCCGAATAGAATTTATGAGCTTATTCTGAAAAACGGTGGGAAAATTTCGTATTAGTTGAAGACTAATTCGATGTTTGGTTCAGTGGACCTATCTTTTTGAAACAGCTGTTTCACATAATTTTTATCTTCCGTATAATTCCTATGATTTGTATATTATTTATGCATAATTTTTTCATTTTATGAACTAACGTAGTTTATAAAATAGTACTTTGTACACAGTAAAACTTTTTTTACCAACATAACTTTCGATTTTACTAGTAGACCTATCATTTCGATACGCACTGTATATATATATATATATATATATATATATATATATATATATATATATATATATATATATATATATATATATATATATATATATATATATATATATATATATATATATATATATATATATATATATATATATATATATATATATATATATATATATATATATTCATATATATATATATATATATATATATATATATATATATATATATATATTCATATATATAATATATATATATATAATTAATATATATATATATATAATTATATATATATAATATATATATATATATAATTAATATATATATATATATATAATTATATATATATATAATATATATATATATATAATTATATATATATATATATATATATATATATATATATATATAATTTTTTTGAAAGTTGTTCTTTGTGCACAAAAAGACATTCAAATCTATATTCGAATACGTTCGACAAAAATATCAGACAAAATGAATTTAATCGTATCTTTCCACTTAAAATCGACGCAGTCCACTACATATCCCCTCCGATTTTCTTTAAACTTTTGACAATCATAAAGATTTCGTGACTAACATCAAGTTAGTCTAATTAACATCAAGACAGATTTTCTTCGAAACAATAGTACACAATTAGAGCTACAGGAACATGATGGATGGTTGCTCGTGAAGCTTGGGAGTAGAATAAGTTTACTTCACGTGCAGATGTGCTCTACAAAGATTAGTTCACATTTTGACGAATGTCAGGTGAGACACTTTACAGGTGAAGACAATGGTTCTATTTCTATGTTTTTCACAAAACAAAAGACTACATTTTCAGTTTTCATAGGGGAGGTGAGACAACCATCTTATATTTTATTTTGCTAAGAAAATCAGTATTTTTACGAGGAAGTGAGATACATTAAAGGTGAGACTACCATCTTATTTTCTATTTTGCTAACAAAATCAGTATTTTTAAGAGGATGTGAGATACATTAAAGGAGAAGACAATGATCTCATGAATATTTTACACACTTCAAGAAATCAGCGTTTTTAGTTTTTTGTGGGTGATATCACTAATTTATCGGGTAAAAAGCGTCATCTAGTAGCATTTTTATAAGAAAATCAAAATTTAGTATTTTCAGTTCTTTTATAGGTTTTACAAAAGAGACTAGACACACTATGCTTCTCCTTTTAAGACACTAATTGTCTTCAAAATATGATAAGATATTTATATACCTCGGATCAAAGTCCTACAACATTTACCATTTCGAGGAGGTTGGTCGTCCCATTGACTCAGAAAGATATTAAGGTAAATATATATATATATATATTATAAAAAATATATATTATAATATATATATATAAATTCATGTATTTTAAAAGATATAGATACACTACCCTCCAATAATGGACCGGACACCAGCTGATTTGCATAAAAGTCCTGGAAGTGGTATCGAAATATGGATGTAAAACGTCTTCCCTGGCCTCTCATAGTCCCGACCTAAACACCATAAAACATTTGTGGGACGTGTTAAAGCGACGCTTGCAGACCAGGGAAGCATATATATATATATATATATATATATATATATATATATATATATATATATATATGCAAGGGGAATAAAAATACAAGTTGGAATAACGAACTGCTGTCCTTTGCCCAGCCTGTTCGGAACATGTTTTTACATCAGAGGCTGACCATTACAATGCATTTTTCTAGGCGAAGTTAACCCATCAGGAGATAGGTAGGTATTTAATTAAGTCATACTAGAGCAACACAACAGGGTGTTGGCGACTGTCCGGGATCAGTCCCCAAAGAAAAGACCTAAGGACAACCTTTCGTCATTTTGTCTATCAGATGACGAGTTAACACTTAAACTATCACCACCTCTCCAAACCTCCACACCACGCCAACATCCATCGAAGGGATAAAAAGATTTGCTTTTATTGTATAACAGACACACCTCTCAGTGTTGATAATTCTGGTTTTTTACTATTTTTAAGTGCTTAAGCTTATCTAACAATGTATCCCATCCAAAAGTAATACTAGACCACTACTAGTTTAAGATATGTAACCCACTAGCGTCACATACTCAGTGGATCCATTGTAACACGTTCTTAAAGCCCTTTTGCTAAAGTAATGATGGATCAGTCCCAACATGTATGCTAATTTTCTAAATTCTGTTAAGAGAATATATTTCCCCGGTATTTCGACACTTGATTTATGCATGCATAATCCATTGTCGCGCCTTCAGGAAATCCTTGCTAAGAGATTTCGCTCATTTATTTTCTGGAATACGTTATACGGAGGCATGATGAATCGCTGTGTCCTCGAATTTACCTCACACAAGATCGAACGCCAAGAGCCTTTGGGTTGTTCTATAGCATATTTTGATCAAGAACGCCGCTTCTGCATGCGGGTACAGAGCACTATTGTTTAAAATAACCTCGCGGGGTGTTCGCTTAAAAGTTTACTCGAGTGGAAGGTAATTTTAGTTGCTGGGAAAGTGGAGTTTTTTTTTCAGGATGAAAAAATGCCTGTGGTTCTCGGAGATGTTAGCGCACGAACTTTTTATGGGAATGAAATTTTTCCAGGGGCTATTCGAAACTGTTTAAACTGCTTAAAGAGTGTGGGTTTAAAAGAAAGTAAACCTATTAATTAACAGTCTCATTCGCTTTATTATAACTTTAGTTGGTGAGACTGTTAGACCTTCGAACATTATATATTTATATTATATATATATATATATATATATATATATATATATATATATATATATATATATATATATATATATATATATATATATATATATATATATATATATATATATATATATATATACATACATATATATATATATATATATATATATATATACACACACATATATATATATATATATATATATATATATATATATACCGGAAAGAAATAATGTTATATGTGGGAAAACGTTATATCGAGGAAGGAGAAAAAATACATAGATCATGAAATAAAGACTTAACTCCTTTTATTTCTTCCTTGACAATAGTTTATTGCTTAAAGAAATATATTATTTTAATTTGCTTTTTGCTTTTACTAGCTAAATCATTCTCCACACATGAGTCTTTGTAAGTTTTTTTCATAGATATAAAAAAAATTTATATAAAAGAGTTTCATAGATATTCCAAGAATTTCATAGATTTCCAAGAATTTCATAGATATTCCAAGAATTTCATAGATCTTCAAAGAATTTCATATATCTTCAAAGAATTTCATAGATATTCGAAGAATTTCATAGATATTCAAAGAATTTCACAGATATTCGAGGAATTTCACCGAAATTCGAAGAATTTCACAGATATTCGAAGAATATCGTAGATATATTCAAAGAATTTCATAGATATTCAAAGAATTTCACAGATATTCGAAGAATTTTACATATATTCAAAGAATTTCATAGATATTCAAAGAATTTCATAGATATTTATTACAAACACAAACTGTTTGAGATTTTCTATCTTCGTGATCGTTACAGATGGAGTAAAGATTTTAAAGGATTTAAAATCTGCGGAAAATTTTACACCAGATCAATAACCTCAGGTTGTCCGAATATTATGCGAATTTGCGACATGCCCGTGTCATGTCGGGTGGATGTGGGACTCATTCTTAAAATTATTGTTATTCCTTTTGAATGTTATCAGTATCAGTAAGGTCACTAAAAGAAATGTGACGGGTAACGCCGTGCTGACCTGCTAGTATCTGTTTATTTTAAGAAAATCGCTTTGAGTTCTCGCTGAAAAAAATGTTATAAGCGGAAAATATTTCAAAGTGTTAACGTTAAATACGAGTTTTTTTTTAAACATTGAAAGTATAGGAAATTAATTGGGACCAATGAAAAATGACGTTATATTCTGAAAATTGTTAAATGCGTTACGTTAGGTGTATATATTTATATATTACATATTTATTAAGTATCCTTTTCTTATTTTTGATAAATTTATCACTTTATTCAACTGCGATGACGCATATATCGAAATAAAGTTTCCTATTACTAACACATTCAAAACTTAATTTTTTCTAAAAAAAATTAATCAACAAAAATATGAGCTCGAAATATTTGTTCAAGGGTATTTCATGATCATATACCTTTGAACGGACCCTCTTGTACATTTGAACACATAATCTCAATTTCTTTAGAGGATAAAGAATAATACCATCAGAAAAAGGCGCATGCATATGTTTTTTCTATTTTAAATAATTTATAATTCTATTTTAATAGAGTGTGAGAAAAAAAACAAAATGTAAAATAATCGAACAAAACCATGCTTTTAGATTTATCATCTAACAATGTATATGTTGTTGCAAAAATTAACTACATAAGTTAACTGTGCTTCTTGCCTCTTTCATATACCATATTTAAACGGTCTTGGAAGCTTTAAAAGTGTATTGCCTGCATCACATCAAGTTCTTTCTCACTGTAATATAAACATATTTTTTAGATTGCACCCCCAAAATATTTTAAGAACTAAATTTGAAATTCAACTAGCTCTATTTGCTGTTTATATTACAAGTGCACCCATATTGCAAATTTTGCATACTTCAAGGAGAGATATATGTTTACTAGGGGAGGTAACAGCTCCTACAGCAGCACTCATAGCAGCTATATATCAATCGAGGCTCTTCTTTATAAGGGTCTGATCAACTCTGCTAATGATGAGATATCTCGACATTAAGATGATGACGAGATCTAGTTAGTTTTTTATAAGGACGAGACATCTCGTCCATCAATATATCGGGTCAGTTTTACTAATGACGATATACATCGTCCAGACAACCACTAGGAGGATAAAGATACCTTGGTCAAAATCTGGTCACTTCCTTTTTCTAATGACAAGACATCTCGTCCATCAAGATATCTGGCCAGTTTTGCTAATGACGATATACCTCGTCCAGACAACCACTAGGAGGATAAAGATATCTTGGTCAAGATATGATCAGTTTCTTTTTTTTAGTGACGAGACATCTCGTCCATCAAGATATCTGGCCTGTTTTGTTAATGACGATATACCTCATCCAGACAACCACTAGGAGGATAAAAATACATTGGTCAAAATCTGGTCAGTTTCTTTTTTTAATGACGAGACATTTCGTCCATCAAGATATCTGGCCAGTATTGCTAATGATGATATACCTCGTCCAGACAACTATTGGGAGGATTAAAATTCACTGACAGAATTAATTTTGTACTTGAAAGACAAAGTACTATTTATCGAAAATTCGTCGTCTTAGAGTAGAAACTCATTTTTTGAGACACTAAATGCTTATTTCCACGATTATGAGAAAGGCTGTCATATTGTATTAAGATATTGATATCACAAAAAAAAAAATGCTTACAATTTTTGTTTATCGATCTTAAGCAGTTAGTTGGGCAGTAAAAATTTTTTTTTTTGAGGTCAGGTAATGAGTTTCTGCTCTAAGACGACGATATATGGGGACCTTTTTATTTAAGCGTTAAAACAGCGCTTCGTATTTAAACTTTCAAAAAAATTCCAAATATAATCAATTAAAATTGAGAAGTAATCACCTTATGCAAACAATTATACCGTTTAAATATAATTTAAAGTTTTAAAATTCATAAAAAAATAAATTTTTTTTAAATGTAAAAACGGGTATAAGAACGAAGTTCATAGATAAAAAAGATAAAATAATCCACAATGATATTTCTGAAGTAAATTTGTTAGCTTAAGGACATTTGTGCACCCCCCCCCCATTGACTCTTTCTTTTATCAAAATACACATACAGATTTCCTCCATTTGTTCAATTCACGCAAATTGAACGACTATTTTTCGTCAAATCCTTCGACTAAGGAATATTTGAACTTTCCTGTATTTGCCATCAATCGTAAATATGTACAGATCTGTTAAAGATCTGCAAGACGAATCGGGATGAGATACAGTTTAATCAAAGATCTTTTATTAAAGTAAACTCAAACAATCGCAACTTTGATTGAAAAACGGCGTTGTGAGAGATGTAAAAAATATCCCTGAAAGCTAAAACCTATGTAATCAGCAAATTAAAATTGAAACATATGTTTAGAAAAGAATTAAAGAAGTGAAATGAGTTAGATACACAAGATGAAATACTCGTAGGACCAAGATTAAATATATTTTTTTCATTACCTAAATTCGGGAAATAAGATGTATGTTCTTGCCCGTTTTTCCCGAAATGGAGAATTAAATGCGAGTTACGCACCAAATCCTGACTTTTCCTTAATTGAATGATTTATAATAAAAGAGTGTGAGATTAAAATTTCGTATGTTCTCCGAATCTTACTTTTATCTCGCATGTTGACTAAAAGACATTGCAAACGCAAGACGGGATTCTTAGAAGCAAAAAAAAAAAAAAACAATCCCTATTTATTTTGACACTGTATGTTTAATCAATTTAAAAATGGTAGTGCTTGAAATTTTATCAAGGGGATTACAGTACACTGTAAGCACAGAGATTGGATAGGTTCTCAAATACTTTCGAAATACAACGAACCATCACACAAACAGAATACAAAATGAGCAGAAGTGATTGAATTCCTCGTAATAAATTTGATTTTGTTTCTCTTGTAATAGGCTAATTCATGATAGGTTGAAAAAGACCAGTTTTAAACTTAGTGTACTCTAGGTTTTTAAACCAATTTTTAAATCACATACGTTATTTAAAGAAAAGGATTTTTTGAATTGAGGAAATATAAAAGTAGATTGAACAATGGTAACCTTTTTTATATGTGTACTCAGTATCATGTGACCAAAACTAATATTAACGTGACCCTTACATTATACTTTCATCTTTAGGGTGCAAACGAATATTCATCATCTAATTTATTTACGGGACAGGAGAAAACGTCTTACCATTGATTCATCATCTGATTGGTCCTCGCGACATAGCAGTAGACTGGTGATTTAAACATTTTTGTCACCACGTTATAGAAACACGCAATCACACACATACCCTGTGCAAAAGACTTTATATTGCCAAACGACGTGATGTGCCAAATTAGTCAACCAGATAATTATTCACAGAGCAGTCACGTGACTGCTAGTTGACATATTGGTCATACTTTTCCAAGCTCCTCACAACAACAATAATCAGGGTACTCACATTTCACGTCTGTGGATCTTTGTAAACCTAAACGTAGAGGGTGCTAGTGTTTTTGTGGTTGTTCATAATTCTTGTTTTATAGTGGAAATGATACTACTTAACTTGTTTTTTTTTTAATAAAAATTTAATTGTTTATAAAAGGGATTTTCAGTGTAGACAAAAAGTGTAGTGGAAGTAGAAGTGTAGTAGACGTTTTGCTTAACCCTAAACAACAACGTTATGATAAAATGAAAAACATTAATTTATCTTGAAAATTCTACACTGAAAATCCTTTATAAAAGGGATTTTCAGTGTAGACAAAAATGTGTAGTAGAAGTAAAAGTGTAGTAGAGGTTTTACTTAACCCAAAACAACAACATTATGATAAAATGAAAACATTAATTTATATTGAAAAGATGAGACTATTTCAATAACAAAATTAAATTAAAATGCCATTTTTGCAGCTCGCTTTGCTTTTGGGAAATTGTTTCAGTTCTTATCAAGCTGATGAAATTTGTCTGAAAATCACGCCATTTTAAATTACTAAATTCTTCATTTCTAATTCATTCTGTGAAGTTTACTTATCAAAATTTTCATCAAACATTCACTAGTAATCTATAGGCGAAATATTTCTGTCTTTGAAGAGTTTTAATCATTTAATCATAGAAGAGAGTGTATGTATATGAACATATGATTTGACTAAATTTGTTGAACCTTTCTGAACAAGACTACTATGCTGTATAAACCATTGAGTAGGTATAGGTGGAGTAAGCAAGTCGAATACTTCTTCCCAAGACGAGCGTACCTAAGATGAGGTCACGGGACTTGTGGGGAAATACACCTTTGGCATCATATCGCGAATCTTGGCATACTAAAACGGTCACGCAACTACTTTCTTCGCCATAGATATTTGACAAGTTTCACAAATGTGATGAAACAAAATTGAACCTTTTGGATTGGGTTGGCTTTAAAATTCCTATAAAATCCTTTTTCTTGTTTTGTGATAAACATTTTTTGAAAATTTATCAAGCTGATTTCAAAAATAATCTTATTTTGCTTCATAACTCCATCAGTAGGGATTGTCGATTTAAATCATGTTTCCTTCCGACAATAATAATAAAAATTAAAAGTGAATAATTAGAGTTAGTTTTCATATTTTTCTTTACAACATGTAAATCCTTTGTTTATATAAAAAATGCCTTTTAATTTACATTTTATAGTTCAAATATTTTTATAACATTTTCAATATTTACCATTTACAAAACCTGATTTAAAAAGTAATCCAATAGGCCTTCTAACAAAATACTGTGTATAGATATCTCAATACTATACATATTTTTGAAAATATTCATTTATATAATCTTAACCTCTATTCTACACATATTTTGTGATATTTTTTTAAATTTATTAATCCAATTATATTTAAAAAATAAAAACTGTTAGAAAAACTAAGAAAAAGCATTTTTTTTAAATTAAATTGTCGGTGAAAGTTCAGACAAAATGTTATCTTTACAGCAGGTAATTATAGCTTATTAAACTACATGCATTTATTACATGAATACTTATAAATTGTTACTAAGTAATAATATTAATAAAACATATATTACTAATACATTCAATTTCACTATTTCATTCACAATGATGACTTATTTGTCGTTTTTCAAATTTTTATGATCCAAAAGTAATTAAATATTGGATAATATAAGGATTTTATATAAAAATTACTTCAATTCAAGTAAAAGAATTACAAAATAATAATCAGTAATGTTTATGTTTACACTTACATTGCCGAGAAAAAAATCAAGCCGAAAAAATTACAGACATACTCACAACACATTTGATATTAAAACAAAGCAAGTAGCAAAATTTAATGCAGTTGTATCAGTTCAAATGAAGCTGAATAATAAGTTAACTAAATTAAATATAATTAAAGAAAATCACGAAACATTATTCAATTATAACATCTAAATCATCGAGGGAGTCTAGTTACGAAATTTTCCATTGATTTTAAATGGTAAGAGATATAATGTAATTATCGTACGTACCTGTGAAACGACCAACCTTAGAAGCTTTTTCTTTGCATCCTATAACACAGCAAAAATGTACCATGATTTTATCCAGGTTTTAAAGAGCAACTGTTAAAATTGATAATCATGAGCCATTAAAATACTATGAGACTAGAGAATGCGGTTACAGCGAACCCAAATTCGAAGTTGAAGTCACGTGACTTGATCTTGTCCTCAGCCAGAGAGGGGTTGTAATTTCTCTACGTACTATACCTACTCTAAGCTACAAACTGGTTGAATTAACTGTTTAGTACATGGAGGAAACGCAAAAGTAAATTGAGCAATGGTTGTTAACCTTTTATGTGACCAAAACTATTAGTAACGTTACCCTTAGACTAGACTTTCGTCGGCAGTGTAGAAAATAATATTCCTAATCTGATTGATCCTCGGAACGGGAGAAAACATTCATCCATTGATTCATCATCTGACTGCTCCATTGATTGATTATCTAATAGTAATAGATTAACGATTTCACTAATTCTGTCACCACTCTATAGAAAGGGGAACTCACACACCTATCCCGTCATAGGATGTTATATCGCCAAATAAGGTGATAGGATGCCAAATCGGCAAACCAAGTCCTTTTTTTTGCAGATAATTCACGTGACTACTAGTCGACATGTTGATCCCATTTTTGAAGCTTCTAATGACAATTATCTACTTATATTTCACGTCTATGGTTTAATCTGATAAAACGTAAAACATGGTGTCTAACTTGATTTATATATTATCAGTAGCTAAGTTAGCAGTGATAACTGGAGATACCCAAGATTACAAAAAAAGCATTAAGAAAAGAAAGAATTATGCTTAGCTTTAGACAACCTTATATGTAACTCCATTCTCTGTTTCTCTTTCTCAATACCATACATTTTTAACACTAAGCTAAAAAAGAGCCTTATCTATCTTTCTCTGAATGATCAAAACGCTGTCTTAGGTGCAATTCCAATAAGGCGTCTGACGCAGTGCGTCTATTGCAGTTGGCGCTTCTGTAGCTGACGCATTGTGGGAAACAGTTCCATAATCGTCCCGACTTAAACATATTACAGCACTTTCATTACTTAACGGATTTTCATGTTTTATAGCTCATTTTTAAGAACAGTTTATTTTCTTTAATTTGATGTATTACCTGAGAAAATCGGCTGAGGACTGATGTAATTAACCCCCAATGAACCTGTAACATCCCATAGTAGCAGTGCTCTGCGTCAGAAGCACTGCGTTAAGGCCCGTTTACGATTCTCCGTATGTCCGTATGCGTAGGCTCTGCCTTAACGCTGTGTCAGGCGCGTTATAGGAAGCAAACCTTTAGAGCTTGATGGCAGTCTCTTGCAAAACAGGAAAATGAGGAGAGGATAATAAACCATGCTCAAGCAACCACTGGTTATCTCGACTGGGTGCTAATTTCAGTAAGAAACGTAGGATATAGAAGATTTTGCATTGAAGGTACAAATTGCTTATGTCAAACAATCGTAGCAAGAAACCATTTGAGGCTGAAAGGATGCAATCCGTTAACTGGATCGGCGGTTGTTTGGCTGAGAGAGTAGCGGGAGAAACCGGAGGGTTGTGATTTCGAAACTCGATCCAACCAAAATTCCTCGTGTACGTGGGGATTGGTAAAAATCAAAATCTGTCGTGACCACAAATATCCTCACTTTGGTAGCCTTCTGGTTTTACAAAATTGTATTTATTTGCTGCCGATTTTTTCAGAACTTTATTAGGGGATACCTGGAATTCATTGCACAAAATGCGTGAGAAACATGCCGAACTTGTGAAACAAGGCCATGTTGAAATTTGTTTTGAACTATTGAGGATCTCTTACCGACTGGTTTTCTTCATTCTTTATAAAGTTCATTGATACATTGATGTGAACAAACCTTCACATAGATGTTCCTGTTTAGAGGAAACAACTAGCATTGTGCCTTGGTCAAGCTAGTGCCACAGCTTGTATTCATTGCGATAATTCTACAATAAATCTGGACATGAGTTTCATACCTTTTAATCCTCCAAGCGGTATCGACGTTGTATCTCCATCATCAAGATAAGACCGACGACTAATGATAAGATGCATCTTTCATCGAGATTTGGCCAATTTTAACAATGCCGAGGCATGTCGTCATCATGATATGGCGAAACCAATATTTCGTCAGTTTTCTTTATGGTGTGTGCCTACGTTCGGAGCTTTAAAAAAAAAAAAAGGAAATTCTTATGCAACACTTATGTTTTCAGTTATAAAGGTATATAAAACTATTAATTCAAATGCTATTTTAATGGAATTTTTTTTTATTTTAGAAAGTTTGGCCATATTTGTTAAAATTTAGTGGAATTTTTGACCGTTACGCCAAAGCTCTTATATCAAATTCTAATAAATATATTCCACTTTTTCCTTCAATAATATATTTGTTACATATTTACCCGTGTTGTGAAGCAGAATATTTACAGTTCCTCTTTAAATTTACTGAGATATGTCAAACTTTGTAAACACAATATAATTTTACAAAAAAATATATCAGTTTTTCAAATAAATATAGCTCTAAAATAATTTAATATATACATACCGGCTATATTTGAGGTTTAGAACATATCTAGAGGTGTATCGAACACTGTGGTAAAAATTTGTATTTGAATATATTAAAAAGTTTATAAGAAATGAGATTTTTCGTAATCCAAAAAAATGAAAATAGTAGTTTTCCAGAAAATGCAAATAAAGATTTTAAAATTCCACAAATAATTATACACATGTTGAAACTACTTAGAATTCACCATACTAAGTCAAGCCCTCCTTGACTTCATTTTTAAATAATTGTGATTTCTTTTAGCTTTTAATATTTTTCTGGATAATTTTGCTTTAGTCTGTACTTATCTCCTTGATTTTTTAATTCCTTCAACATCAATTTCTTTGTAGTTTTTTTTTATCATTTCTGGTTTAAGTGTTATATTAAGAAAGTTAAATACAGGTATCAGCCCCATATAGCCTGAGTTGAATAACAAAACTGCTATCTTAGAACCTAATAACAGTGTTTGCAGTTTAACAAAATTTTCTTTCGAAATAATATTCCACAGAACATTGTAGAATGACTCATTGTTATTCTGTGTCATGCCATGTAAACACTTGCTTAATAGTTCTTGGTCACAAATGCGCGCTAAAAATTACAATAAATACTTAATGCGATATTAAAAAAGTAAATTGTGCATTCACAATGTTATAGAGTAATGAAACAGCTGTTTAGATGCATTGTTTACATTTCTATAGCTAACTTTCGGTTTCGAAAACTTCACTTCCGGTTTATAATTTGGCCTATAATTTTGGTTCCAATTACCGTAGAAACAAAAGTAAACCATTTTTGGAATCCTAAAAGACTGGGCTTTATTATAAAATAATAAAATAATTCGGAAAATTTTAAGAAAACGGTGATTTTTGGGTTGTCACATACCTTAACTTACGATATATCTCTTTTGACGTTCCTCAAAATCTGATGGGTTTTGCTACTAACGTGATACCTCATCGAGTCAACCACCAGGAGTTTTATAAAAACTCGGTAATCAAGGTACTACTGCACACCGAGACATTTTTAAATTTCCCATTAGTATAGTTCGCATCCATTGCTTTACACATTCCTCTAAGAATGTCAACAAGTCTATCGCATGGAGCCATTTAATTGGCCCACGCAAACGCTTTTACGCCTCTTGAGTAATCTTGGTGGATTGAAATTGCACTGCTATATTGGTGACCGGAACTTGATTTCGAACACATGAGCCTTCAAACAATACAAATGACTCTCTCGACAGGAAACATAGAAATCTGATGGAACCAGAATTATATATTGAGGGAAAACGTATAATTAAAACATCAAACCCGAAATACTTAGGAATTACCCTGGATGCTGAATTAAGATTTACAGAGCATGTCAAAACTTGTGCTTATAGAGCTTTGAAGAAATTAAAGATCATTACCCCTTCTTTGCATCATTTTTTCTTTATTGGTGAAATAAATCAAGGTGATATAATTCATGTTCAAAATTAAAGGAAAAATGGTTAAAAAAATCTTAGTATATATTTATAGTATATATTTAGCAAAAAAACAATATGATGGTATCATGTGGTATTTTTTAAATTAAACGCAAACTTTTTCAGAAATTGCTGTAAAAATAACAGAAACACATGTTACAAACCTTTCTTCCACTCATTTTCACTTTTTTAGCACACAATACAAACTCAAATATAATAAAACAAAATTAAAAACGAATTCATACGTTTATTGCAACTACAAGAAACAGCGGAATGACAACTTCAAGCTCGTTTTACTGATAGTGACACTTGCTTATTTTTGACAGCTATGTTTTTATTATGCAATGGACATTAAAAAGGTATCCAGACACGATCAACTTAAAGTGAACTTGTTCTTTTATATAATTTTTGGGCATTCAATGTTATGATGTAAATTTCCACCATTATGCAAAGAAGGGTTAAAAGTCTCTGCGGCACAAACTGGGGAACTTCACCCATGACACTAAGAACAACGTACACCTCCCTAATCAGGTCGATCATGGAATACGCTTCGCCTATTTGGGCCCATGCTTCCAAAACCGTCCTGGAAAGTTTGGAAAACGTCCAAGCAAGAGCTTCAAAAATCGTTGTTGTTGCAGTTTCTTCTACTAACAACTTAAAAATAATCAAGCAATGTGGCCTTGAGAGCCTTGAGAAAAGAAGACGTTTTAATGTGATAAAATTCACAAACAAGGCAAGAAGTCGTGTACCTGAACATATTTCTAGGAGAACCTTTCAAAATTTTAACAGCCACACACGACTGAAAAGGTCATCTCCTGTTCAATTTGACAAAGAAATTAGGGAAACTCTTGGCCTTGAACATTACAAATTTCTTATCCTTCAAGAGCCTATTGTCCTCTCCGAACTTCCCACGAATACCAAAATTATATTAAACCATCTGGAGCCATGCAATAAAAAAGAGTTGGCCGATGTCATTAAAGCAAAAGGGCTCAGAACTGTTGAGCAGTATCCAAGGAAAACTTTTGTCCACGCTTACACTGACGGCTCTTCTGATGAAACTATCACTAATGGAGGTTCCGGGATTTTCCTGACTGCTCCAAGTGATACAGTTCATCAACGAAAAATTGGTGCAGGAGCTATTGCGTCCAACTTCACTTGCGAACTTCTAGATATTGTAGAGGCACTTGACCTGTATAAAACCCTTCCTGCTTCTGAGCAGACTGAGGGTGTAGTTATTTTCTGTGACTCAAGAGCTGCCCTACAAGCAATACTAAAAAGAGACTCATCGATCATCAGCAGAATATGCTCCCACCTAAGAGAAATTCAACATTTGGGAAACATCTGCACACTCCAGTGGTTGCCCGCACAGTTAATATATCAGGCAACGAGACTGCAGACCAACTAGTAAAAGAGGCTAGAAATCTAAACAATGAGGACAATGTGAATGTCACCCTGCTGGACATAAATGCCCTAGCTAACTTCAAATTGAGAGAACCTTCGATCCCAATTAAGCATCAGCTTTGTAATATCAATGAGGATAGACTAATTACCAAAACCATAGCCAGGTTAAGAACAGGTCATTACAGAGAAATGAAGATTGACAGCGAGGGTAATAGATCTTACAGAAAGTGTAATAACTGCCCAGATATGGAGTTAACACCAGCTCACATTTTCGATTGTCCAGCAATAATTGCGGATCTATTTAAAGTCGGGGTCCTTTTCTCGGAACCGAACCTGTATGAGGACAATATAGTGCAGATTGCTAGAGCTGTGATAACTGCTCATGGCACCATTTGAACAAGACTCATCGTAGACACGACATCATCATCAAATGACTCTCTCTTCATTTGGTATGCACCTCGATGTTATGTCTCCTCGAGTTGGTATTGTGGTATAAACCACTTGAAACGACTGCCTGAAGTCCCGTGCTAATACAATGCTTTTTCTATTATCATGCTACACTCTTCGTTGCTGCTCAATCGAGTTTCAAAGCAGATCGTCATTTACAATCCCAAAGAACTATCTGGTATAATTCACTAAAAATTATCAAGAAAGAAATCAAAAAAGCTTTTATATCAAGAACTAATAACTAGAAACTCAACTGCTAACGTGATGCCTCGTGGAGTCCACCACCAGTTAGTTAAAAAAAACTAAGTCATCAAGGTTCTCCTGCACACCGAGACATTTTCAAATTTCCCATTAGCATAGTTCGCATCCATTGCTTTCCACATTCCTCTACGAATGTCAGAAAGTCTATCGCATGGAGCCATTTAATTGGCCCACGCGAACGCTTTTACGCTTCCTGTAAATATGAATATCGTTGGAAGTTTTCGGTAAATCCATTTGCTGCAAAAACGCCTGCAAATGTAGTACTTTGCATTCAAAGGCGACAAAAGCAGTGCCACGGCAGACGTGATGGGAAGACGAAATTTCTGAACACGTCGGCAGAGAGAGATAAGGTTCCCCCGTCCTCCCTCCAGATTCGAAGATATTTGATCCGTATCAAGACGAGACATCACCTCGCATGAGTGTTTTCCTGAAACGCATTTCGAATTCCCCACTCATCAATGATCCGTTACCTGCGGTACTTTCCCAACGCCGATCCTTTAAAAATCACCGATTCCGCCTGGAAACTTATCTTGATTACTCTCATTATGTATGGAACAGTGCGAGCATCGGCCCTGACGACTTTACTGCGGCGGCGGTCTCGCAATTTATTTATTTGTGAACGCGAAAATGACTGGATGGTTAGTATACGCCAGACCAGAACTCGGATGTTGGGGACAGGGTTGTGATCTTCCACCGAGTGGTCTCTTTTGTGACAGTGTGACGGATCTCAGCATTGAGTATTTTTTGGTGTGCTGAAATTGCACTGCATCATTGGTGACCCGGACGTGATTTCGATCACATGAGCCTGCAAACAAGTCACATTACTCCGTCTGTAAACGTATCTAGATTACTCTCATTGTGTATGTAACAGTGCGAACATCGGCCCTGACGACTTTACTGCGGCGGCGGTCTCGCAATTTATGTATTTGTGAACGCGAAAATGACTGGATGGTTAGTATACGCCAGACCAGAATAGTCAAGTGCCATTTCATCTGATCTCGTCACCTAACTGGTTCAGGATTATGAGGTGTTCTCTGTTCTCCTCCTTCGGTATTGATCCCGGAAGGTCGTTAATAGCCTTTTGTGTTGCTCCAGCGCTATGCATATTAACTACCTATCTCTATCTACCAATGAAATCTAAAATATAAAATTGACATATTTGTCGAAGCAAAAGGACAAAAATATCAAAATTGCCAAATGTAGATATGCAACAGTAGAATGACTTAGCAACTTTGCAACTACCCTATTATTAAGCAGGGTTTCTTGCATCTCTGAACTGATTGTTGGTTTGTTTTGTCGATCTATATGGTCATTTCTTGCTAGACGATGGCTAATTAGACTGCCCTGAACAGATTATTACTCCGTAGATAATTCGTAAACAAAATTTCGTGTTACATGTTGATTAAAAATAACATGCAATGCGTCCTAAAAATAAAACTGTAACAAGCAATCCAAGTTACATGTATCAATATGTATCTTTCCCATAGATAATAAGACTAAAATACAAAATTCATTTACGAAAATTTTGAATAGACAGAATTTAATTTTAAATGGATTTTTAATAGTGTTTTGTTCAATTTGGTCAATAAGTTTTGCAGGACAAAGGCTCCGGTACTTAATAACAATGACGAATAAAAGTCACCTAATCGATTAATGAAGAAAAAAGCGTTATGTCCACGCGGAGTACAAGCACGTAAAATATATTTACCCGAGATGGCTGTAAGAGGATATAGACTTATCCGTCACCTTCCAGAATTCTATGTGCCCTCGGAGAGAGAGAGAGTTCTTCCCAATGAGTATTTATTCGAGCAGTTACACAAATAGATCTTGCATTTTCGAATGTCAGTGGAATAAGGCTGTAGCTCAGATTAGAATTGGCAATAAATTATTCACAAAACACTTCAAAAATTCAGTTTCAATAAATTATCCAGTCATGTATTGTATTAGATATAATCCATTTCATTAATATTTGACTTTGGGATCTCAAGTGGTCTCTAGTCAATGTGCCAACTGCTAGGGACTCGACTCTCTTTGGCCTTTTGAAACTTTCGTTGTTGGGACCCTGGTCCTCTTGAACATGAGGGATAGATGAGAACAGGGGTTACTAAACATTCTGTCATACGTCTTTACTGATTCGGCATATATCAGGCGACAGGGCAACCAATAACTCCTAATCCAAGGGATTCAACTCCTTTGTCACCTCTATGTTTTTATAATTGGGATCCGGTCTTTTCAAATATGTGGGATAAAGGAGAATAGGGTTTACCAAATATTCAGGACCATACGTCCTCACTGATTCGGCATATATCAGGCAAGGGGCACCAACAATTCCAACTCTAAGGGGTCCAACTCCTTTGTCACATGTATGTTTTTATAATTGGGACCCGGTCCTCTCAAATATGCGGGATAAATGAGCACAGGGTTTACCAAATATTGAGGCTCGACTCATTCGTCCCCTCTATGTTTTAATTGTTGGTGGACGGACCCTCAAATCCAAAGGGTCTGGTTTGTCTTTCCACAGTCATTTTTGTGCTATGCGAGGTTTAATTAGGCCGAGACTCAAATGATTTTCAATTTAAACAAACAAACACTGGAAGATTTGAGATTTTTCTTCTTGTTATCCAATGTTCTCTCTCGATAGGTAACGGAGTTATTTTAAAATGTAGCCAAGTAACTTCACTACGTTCCTCCTAAAAAACCCCGGCAAAAAAAGTGACACAGGTCACAAAATAAAAATTTTGATGTTATGTCATCGAAAAATATGTATGAGGTGCCCCAGCGTTTTCATAACAATACTCGGGGGTTGGTGAGCTTAGTCGAGCAGGGGGCGGAGCCCCCTAGTATTAAAAAAAATACGCCGGACGCCGCCGCAGGATTGAAAAGTCGTTTTTTTTTTGCTCGATTGTTAGATGGTTTCCCGAGAAAGAACGGATTGGAAAATTACAAAATTGACATGGTTTGTTCAAAATTTAACAAGAAACAAGTCAAATAAGATTTTTTCCGATGCGGCTATTAGTTTAGGGTTTATTAAGTGTAAAAGTTAAAAGAGAGAAATTTTTAACAAGGGTGTGCAAAAGACATACAATTTTCAGTCTTCAGACGTGTTTTTTTAAATTACCTCTAAATGTAAATTTGTACACGACGGTGAGTTTTTTTAGAAATTTAAATTTGATTCCTGATAATATATATTTTTTAATTCGGAAAAAATAGGGACATTTTTGTTTCGTTATATTTTTTTTTGTTAAAACTGTCATATCTATATCTTATTACTATAATTTTTTTTAATTAAGAAATATCGCGGGAAACCTCAGAATTAATTTTTCTTACGGTATAATTATTTTTTAAATTGGTTGATAAATAAATTCGATGCGATAAAAAGTATAATTTCGCGACAGTGTACAAAATTCCTACTTGGGTAAGTAGGCGATGGTATAGGGTGAAACGTCAAATGCTTTATGAAACCAAAGACAGCTCGCTGTGACGTCATGAAAGAACGGAGGTAGCAGGGGGGTGGAGGTTTCACCGAAGCAGGAGGACTCTTCCCTAGTTTACTAAATTTTCCCAAGACAAACAAGACTCAAACATTCATTCTTTTGTCTCTCAAGGTTGACGACCGCTCATTTAATTGAATTATCCAGAATAGACGCCGGATGCATTTTTCTCGGATATAGCAGTGTTGGTGTGTGCTCTCTCTTTCGCGCTCAATTCTCAGACGGTTTCCCGAGAAAGCAGCGATCACAAAATTACGAGATTAACATGGTTTATTCAAATTTGTACAGGGAACAAGATGGTGAATGTTTTCTACTCATATGGCTATTATTTTAGGGTGCATTAAGTGTTAAGTAAAAAAAGGGAAATCACTTGCGAAAGGAGTCTTGGTTTGCGAAACCCTCGCTGTGACGTCATGGACAGGAAAGTCAAATCAGGATTATACGAATACTAAGATAGTTTAGCCGTCACTGAAGATTGACTCTGCAAAAGGAGTGTTGGTTTGCGTAGCAATCCCCGCGGTTTGGCGAGGGTAAGAGAGAAGGAGGTGGATCACACTAGTTTACTAAATTTTCCCAGGACAAACAAGACTCAAAACATTCATTCTTTTGTCTCTCAAGGTTGACGACGGCTCATTTAATTGAATTATCCAGACGAGACGCCAGATACATTTTTCTCGGATATCGCAAGTTGGGGGCGCAGAAGCAGCTACAGATAATACGGCCACTCCCACTCCTTTGAAGCAACGTCTATTTAGAAGACTGTTTACAGGACGTGTAGAGAGAGGGGGACAAATGGGTCTCCTCTCTCTGAATTGTTCACGAGTTATTTGGAATGGAGAAAATAGGTTTGCTAATGCCCTTTCACTGTTTACTCACTGCCCATTAAACCATAAATGCGAGTGGAAAATAAATTGTCGTTTCTTTTGTCGCCGAAAGAGGGGCTGGGCCCCAAATGTCGAATTTGTTTGAGAGATAATTAATTGAACGTGGAATCAAAGGGTCTTTCAATTCCGACAAATTACCTTCCAATGACAGCGGGTGAGTGAAGTGACCAGGAAAAGTCTTAATGATGTAAAAATCGATGGATCCTGTCCTGGATTTTCCTTTATTCCCTCAGATTTGTTTCTACTACACACACGGTGCTTAAGTTGATAAGTATTCGCCTTCGGTGAAGAGGCACGGGCGGATAGGGGGAATTCCAAGGATATTAATTAGATTGAGATAGGTGAGGAAGAGGGGACGGTGAATCCTCCGTGGAGATGTTTGGTCTCTCACCTCTCCCGATTATCCCGTTTTTTTCACCGAGCTCCTATCTCCGAGATTGAAATCGATTCGGATTTAAGTATCGAATTCGTTAGTACCTTCTCCCTGATGCCGATAAAAAGATTGTTTCTTTAATTCCTAATTATTTCCAGGAGCTAGCGTTCTTTTAACGGGAAGACGCTGATATTACCATGGTTTTTTAAATGCATTTTCCGTTTTTGAATTTTTATTAAGTAGTTTTAAAATATGTTTACTTTTATATCATCTTCTCTCTCCTAATACACTCTAAAACAAAAACATCGACGCACCAAGAATGTGTAGAATTACAGTGGTGCCGGGCTAGATCAATTTCGAACGGCTCTGATTGGGGATGTAGAGTCTTTAGTGGCGAGTCCTTTTCCCAACTGTCCTGACGACAACCGCAGACGTATCTGGAGATGTCCACGGCAGCGTTGGGATCCAAAAAAAATTATCAAAGAAATGTAGGTAGGTAGGTATCCTATTACAAATGTTGTCGTGTACTCGATACTGAAAAGCAATTGTTTTACCAGATTATTTCACTTTGCATTCGAATACAGTAGTATTCATCCAAAGTATTCGAGTACGTAAGTACTTGTCGGGCAGTGACGTCGTCATCTTTAACGCCTCAGTGCTTAATTTGAAACTGTTTATGGTTTATGAACAACCACCAACGAGTGTGTAAGTACCCTATTCATTCATTGCTTGATCGCCCCTTGGCTGAATTTGTTACCTTAGAATTTATATTATCCATTAATGTTAACGATTATATTGAAAAAGTAAGAGAGGAATTTTGTAATTTTCACATGAAGTGAAAAGTACATGTTTTTTTGTGTGTTTTAAATCATGAATAAATGAGTAGACAATAATTATTTTGTTTCATCGTTATTGATTTAAATAGATATCCATTTACATTCGTTGCTACTTTTGCTAGTTGCTACCGACACTAATAATTATTTATAACTACTGAAAACACAAAAGTTAGAAGTTCAGCCATCTGTTCGAAGACAATTTTCTTCCCTTGGTTTTTTTAGGCTTTGTATACATAGTTTTAAACTCATTTAAATATTTGTTTTTTATTAAGTTTTGAGGAAAATTATTAGCATTTAATGTTTTTTCAAACTGTTTACGTGGTGTTGCCCTCGATCTTTCCCTACGGGATTGATTCGGTAAGGAAAGATCCGAGGATAACACCACGTCATTTCGAACAACGGTCAGATGACGAGGTCACCGCCCGACAAGTACTTTGGTACTCGAGTACTTGGATGAATACTACTGTTGTCCTCGGATCTTTCCTCACCGAATCAATCCCGAAGGGAAAGGTAAGGTAAGGTAGCTTTTGGTTAACGTCGTACTAGAGCAACACAACGGGCTATTGACGACGGTCCGGGATCAATCCCTTAAGGGAAAGGTCCGAGGACAACAACTCGTAATTTTGAACCACGGTCAGATGTCGAGGTCACCGCCCGACAAGTACTTTGGTACTCGAATACTTGGATGAATACTACTGTTGTCCTCGGATCTTTCCTCACCAAATCAATCCCGAAGGGAAAGGTAAGGTAAGGTAACTTTTAGTTAACGTCGCACTAGAGCAACACAACGGGCTATTGAAAACGGTCCGGGATCAATCCCTTGAGGGAAAGGTCCGAGGACAACACCTCGTAATTTTGAACCACGGTCAGATGACGAGGTCACCGCCCGACATGTACTTTGATACTCTAATGCTTTGGATGAATACTACTGTTGTACTCGGATCTTTCCTCACGGAATCAATCCCGAAGGGAAAGATAGGACAACACCACGTAATTTTGAGCCTCGGTCAGATGACGAGGTCAACACTTGCGCTGGCACCACACTCTAAAAACTCTCACACCACGCGGATAATCGAGACTCCGAAAAACTTAACGTGCACCAGCCCCCGTGTATACGACGGTCTTTGGTTGGACCGAGTTTCAAATTCGCAGTGCTAATCCGATGCCAACAGGGCAACTCTTGAGAGTACTCGTAATACCAAGTATGCTATTCTTAAAAGTACTCGATTCTGGATATCTAGTAATATTACGTCGTGCTTTATATTCTTCCTTACAGCGTACTCATTGAAAACCTAACCGGGGCTTACACAAGCATTCCCAGTCGCTACGCAGCTTTGTATTTCAGGAGGTATGAGGTTAACGCCCAGGGGCGCCGACTTCGGAAAAATATTGGGGGGGCCTAAGGAGTATCCGTAGCTTGGGGTGTACCCCCCCCCCTCCTCCCCCTGAAACTAAAAAAATCCTCTTTTGACCAAAAAGGCAACACAACATCCCTTCCTAATTTTTTTCGGCTACGTCTCTGGGAGGGAAGCTAATACCCGGCCACCAATAATAAAAAACGAAATAAAAATTGGTGCGTCATACTAATTTGGGACCGTCGCTGAACTTGCATGGCACATGTAACATTTTGAAAAAAAATTTCATATTTTTAAACCTTTAATTCTTTTAATACTTAAAAAAAAAAACTAAGAAAATTTCGAAATCCTTAAATCCCATTCCAGGGAAATAAAAATTTATTTTAGAAAATTGTTTTTTAGTTTTAAAAGAATGGATTTAGGATTTCATGTCTGAGTGATTGGTAAACTTCGTTTAATATTTTTAAATATTTTTCTCCTCAAAATTAGGTAAATATTAATTGTACAATGCTTGTTCAGCGAACCAATAAAAATATATTTCACAACACTAGGATATAAAGATAAAAATACAACAATAAAACTGAATTCGAAAACAATAGATCAAGATTTGGAAACCAAAATTTTTATATGCTGATTTTAAATCAGATATACCATAAAAAATACTCATGTATTATTTGAGAAATTTTAACAATTTCATACTTAATATGACAAAATTTATATAAATTATAAGAATAATAAAAAATTAGGTACAATAGATACCAACTTAGGTACACTAAATAAAAATAATTTTAATGAAAACCCCAATTTAAAACTCAAATCTTCAAAGAAAATCATCTTTATCTTAATTAAAATTTTAATTTAAAAAGCAGCAAATGTAGACTTTTGTATTCGATTTCGTTTAATGAATTCATTCACGAGAGGTCTAAGATCCAGTTCGTCTAAAACTGTTTGATGCGTATTTAGTATTGCTACATAATTTAAGTCTCTCTTGTCCCATTGTTGATCTAAGATAGGTTTTAAGACGACGGAGAGAGCTAAAAGATCTTTCAGCTGTACAAGTTGTCACTGGAATGGTTTGTAACAGTTTCAAACATTTTTTTACTTCTGGAAAATCATCTTTGAAAAACTCTTTAGCACTTGGAAATTCCCCAGTTCCATTTTTCGCTGCTCGAACACACTATTCTTCGAGGGTAACTATATTTTTTATTGCTGAAGATTCAAACCTTTCATTGAGGCAATTTAGTACAGTATCAGCAACTTACAGATATAGCTGTCTGTAAAAATCCTTTGGACTTGAAAATTTAAAATTCTGTGTTGAACTAAAGTTTTCTAAACGCTTTGGTACACTATGATGCCGAGGGAGTTTTGGTTCATCCACAACACTATCCTTTTCAGTGATACATTTTCCCCAAAACCTCTCAAAATTATCCTGTTTTTCATTAATTATTTCTGACAAACAAATAATTTTTTGGTTAATCTCGGAACCCCTATCTGAGAAGACTGTATCTGTTGGTTTACTTCTTCCACAGGGCTCATCACATAGCTGTATAAAGAAAAGGATAAAAATGTTTTGAAATCGGACATCTTTTCTAGATATCCGGAGCATTTTGCAGCAACATCGGAATGATCCGTTTCGGAGAAAACTTCAAAAAATTCCGCTAAATTAGAGTAGTTTTTAATAATAGAATTGATGCTTGATTCTCTCATTGTCCACCTAGTTGGGCAAAGTGGCCGTAATCCAGTTTTGGAATGGTTTTGGGTGGAAATCCTTGTCAAAAGCTCCATTCTTTTACCGTCTGAATTAAATTTTTTGACAGATTCATTGCATCCCTCATAGCAGGAAGATGCTTTAAACAGTCCAAAACTGCTAAATTCAAACTGTGTGCAGCACAGTGCATATAAAGTGCTTGAGGTTGAAGGTCTTTTAAAAGATTTTGCAACCCCTTAAATTTACCTTGCATTTGTGCGGCACCATCGTAGCACTCCCTCTTAATTTTTCGAACTTTAAACCTAAACGTGTGAAGGTATCCTTCACTATTTCAAACAGAGTATTCAGTATTTGGAGTAGTGTAATGGTGTGTAAATATCCACACGCACCAATACACTGCATTAGTATTAATTTCAGTACTAATTTTATTCATAAATTGCGTTTTTTTTTAAATTTATTAAAATTACGCACTACAGTGCTAAAATTTATTAAACCCAAATTCTACACTTGGCTTGTACTATTTTTTTATTTCAAAGAAATAAAAATATTCCTAATTTAAAAGTATTTTATAGAGAATTTTTAAAGTTTTAAAAGTAATAGCACTTAAAATGTTTCATTCAAATTTTGGTTTCGGATAACCATGATCATAAAATATTCGTTCTTTTTCACAAAAACAGAAGTTTCGACAATTTTTTTTAGAAAGAAAATGCTACAAATTTGAAGAGATATTTCATTCAAATAAAAATATTCAGAAAAATTCATGCATTGTAATTTAAATAATTTCTACTTCATACCCTTCGAATTTTAAAATTAAATGTTGACAGTGGCGGATCCAGTCTTCCTACCTTTTCGACTCAGAAAGCACTTATCTTTTTATTTTTACTAGTTTATCAATCTCTATTTAATTTAGTCATACAGCTCTATTTCATTTCTGGAATGCACGAATGACTATTCGCGGATATATTCTGATCTGATATTCTTGTTCCGCGAATGACTATTCGCGGAACACGAATATCAGATCTCGAATTCTAAACATAATCAGAATTACTAATTAAAAACACGATGCCAGAAATCCTTTGAATTTAGAAATTTATCAGTCCGACAAATACTTACGAAGCAGGTAATCAAAACCGTTTGAGTAACTTCCATTTTTTAAATGGAAGTTACAGAATATCGGCATTAAAAAACGTAAGCTACATTTAAAAATACGTAAGAATTAATTATGTATATCTTTAATATTGATTAAAAAATATAAAACGCATAAAACAGAACTTACCTTTCTTTCACAAGACCAAACATATTCCGAGAGTGCAGCTTTCTGGAGAGAAGAGGGCAAAAAGGACACAGAGCAACAAATACATTCAGGTACTGTGCCAAAAACAGCAGCCTGAACGGTCGCTGGACTCTACGATTAAAACTTCTTGACCAAATTTCCCCCTTTAGGTACCCCATCTCGGTTTTCCTGGATGTCCATTCGTCCATATTGCAATTTCTTATAAGAAAAAACTCCGTCCCTTCCTTAAACTTAGTCGGACAACTTTCTGATGTTCTCAGAACAGAGATAATGACCACCCCACTAGTAATGAAACCTCACTCTTCGCTTTGGGGGTCATCCCAAGCAGGTTCCGATGAGTGACATATCTAATCATCCTTTGAAATGGAACTCCGGAAGCCGGTTCGCTGCAATACATAGTCCCCCACATGTGGTCAGCCGACGGCTATCCGTTAGCGGTAACACTTTGTAGATAAAGTTTGGTGCCATCCACTATCGGTGCAAATGGAATTCGTTAAGATACAGATACTCAGAAAATCCATACTGAAAACGAAAACGTACATTAAAATTATTGGGGGGGGGCTCAGTCCCTCCTCTTAAAACATTGGGGGGGGCTCAGTCCCTCCTCTTAAAACATTGGGGGGGCTCGAGCCCCCCCAAACCCTATGAAGTCGGCGCCTATGTTAACGCCCCAGAATAGCATCCAAACGCAAATCCAACCTCCAATAGCCCTTCCCACCTTCAACAGACACCCAGTGAAACGACTGCGTCTCTTTCACTCAACTGCGAGCATTTCCTGTTGCCGAGTTTACGCTCGGGAACATAAATTTCTTCCCCTTTCCTCCCACTTTTGACCCCGCAATCTGACCGCGGGAAGTACAGCGCGGACTGTCCCTTTGTGGCTGCCCCCAACGTCTTTTGACGGGCTTTCGAAATGAGCCGAATATATTTAATAGGACGTGGTTTATCTTTTCAACTGCCGCCGAGTGGAGATGGGCTGTTACTTCGATAGCAGTTTAAATAACAGTGTTGTTGAGAATTTGAACATAGGGAGATACACAGTACCAAATGGTTATGTATCATCGTTATTTTCGTCCCAAAAATTTCAAGATAACTTTGCTTTATGAATTTTTTACTCTCTAACAAACCTCTTTAACAGGTTCTTGGCCGATCTCGCGCCAGCGCGTGATCTGACATCAACGCTAAAGAGCCAATCACGCGGCAGAGCATGATGTGTAGTGATGTATCAGTAGCCAGTCACGCGTTCGCGCGGAAAGAGCTGCGCCACAACATTTAGTCTCCGATTTAATTGGCATTATATGATAGGTGTTGGCGTGATATTAGCGTGGAGTGTAAAGGTTAGAACCTAGTTGTAAAGGTGTGTGGTGTTTCAAATTTATAACTTTATTAGTTATTAAAGGGGTCAGGGACGGACACATTGAAAAAAAAATTTTATTAATTAATTTAGAATTTAGAATTTTTTTGTACTGATTATCCATTTAACTAATAAGCAAAATCATAACACAAAATTATTCCAAAAGTTTTTAAAAAATTTAAAATTAAAATTTTTTGAAAAAAAGATGTGCCATTTTAATTTGCTAAAACTCAAAATATTCTTGATCAATTTTCAAAATTCTTGCAGTAAATTATTCACAAATTTATAAACTTTAATTTCGATTCAGCAATTTAAAAAATATTAATTTGATAAAAAATAAAAAATATTTGAATGAAAATTTTTGAAAATTTAAGGGTATTTTTTTTTTTAAGTAATATTTTTTAAAGTAAATATTTGTTTCAAATTTGCTGAAACAATAGTACAATGTTTGAAAAAGATATATTCCAAATTTCAACCCTTAAACTTTATCGGTTTTCGACTTATAGCAATTTGAATACAGGAAATCTTGAAAAAAAGTATCATGGAGAATAACGCATTTAAAGTTTTAAAGACAGATGTTGTTGCCATGACAACAACTGTCAAGAGTGTTAGATTTTCAAAACAACGCACCACAAAAATTATTACATCTCTAGTTCTAATTAAGATAGAAACATGATTTAGACGTCATTTTAAGCAGAAAAATACAGAGAATTTCTTAAAATATTATAAAAAAAATTTCGAAAATTTGACGATTTTTGTGTCCCGGACCCCCTTAAAAAATGTTGTAATGTGAGTTGTAGAGACGATAGTTCTGTAGGGCCTTCACGTCCCCTCAAAAAAGAAAAATGCTATCTAATAAGCCTCTAATAGATGATGAAGTTATACATTTTTTGGCTGAGCTTTCGCCAATGCATTCTGGTATTGGCACACTTTTCAATCATATTTTAAATCAATGTACAAAGTTAGTCGTCTTCTGGGAAGCTAGTCCATTTCTGCATTGGGGCAATAACAATCAACATATCCTAATGTGACAGGGCAGCGAATGTGTTAAGGGTTGAAATCTCCGGTAACGAGTTTGGGTCCGCGGTATCCCGGTTGGAAGAGTAGTGGATTAACAACAGGAGGTTTTTGAGTTCGACACTCGATCCAACCAAAGACCCTCGTGAATGTGGTGTAATGATGCACCTTAAATCTGCCATGATCCCAAATGTCCTCACGTTGACATGGTGTGGAAGTTTGAAGAGTGGATGCTAGCTCACACAGAAGTAAACCTTGTTCAATATTAGGTGTTGTTCTTAGTTCTTCCCCTTCAGTATTAATTCTCGTTCGTCACCAATATCTTGGTTTGATGTGTCGTAAGTACAACTACTACCCTGAGTATTATCCATGCTGCCTCTTTGTCACCGAACCATGCTTCTGCTTGCTGTGCTTGAAACCTTACACAAAATCCATCTTTACTCGCTGAATAGTTCATTCTGTTACATATACACCATTCCTTTATTCCTTGTGTCCCATTTATCGATTTTTTTTGTGCTAATGGTGTAATTTTATATTGAACTAGACACTGCGTGGCTAGCCCGGCGTTGCCCGTGTCCGTGGTGTAAGGTATTAAACTGGTGTAAAATTTTCCACAGATTTCAAATCCGTTGAAATTTTTACTCCATGTTTAACGGTCTAGGAGATAGAAAAAATAACTTTGACTTCAGTTTAAAAATTTATTGTCTGGCTGGAAAATCAATCGCGCAAAATCAAAGCAAAAACGGAAAAAATAATTTTCTCCGCGTTCAGCGGATGAAAAAAACTTGGTGTGATTCCAAACCCTGATTGCAAGGTCGCATGAGTAGAAAAGTTCTCCGCGTTTGAAAACCGATGGAGAATAAAAGTATGAAATTCATTTAAAAACCTTCTAGATTGAATTTTAAAATTCGCCGTGACCCAAAAATTGCAAACAATTCGGACTACCTGTACGCCAAATCGCATTGCTGTAAGTGCCATAGAATCGTCAGGATTTCACGGCCCCAAAGAGACAAACAAACACTTTATTTTATAATAGTAGATATGATCGATACTGGTTGAAAATGTATTAAATTTTACGGACATTTTTACACTGTTTTCTTAGAACCTAAAGACTTCCTCTACAATCTTTTACTGCAAGCAATAACCATGTACAGACGTTTCTGTCATATTACGAAATGACTGACTGGATGTAAAGGCAGTGGGAAAATAAATACACCCCTTTTAATCATGAATAATTTGCAGTAGAGTAAATTCAATCTCGATATCCAAGGTTGTACACATTGGCTTAGCTACAACGCTTTCAGATGATATGGGGCGTCACGGTTAATTTGTATTTTTTGTGGCTGTATGCCGTTAAATAATAGCTAATCAGCTGCTGAATAAATCAATCAATAATGTTACATACTGTCGTTTCTTTGCTTTAGTATAAAAGAATGAAAAATTGAGGTTTCCTTCATGTCCATTCTTGTTGTACTTGTCATACCTAATTATAAGAGCCAAGGTAGAATTGTTGGAAGAGTAGCGAGTTAGCAACTTGAGGGTTGTGAGTTTGAGACCCGATCCATCCAAAGAGCATCGTGTACGTGGTGCATGATGTGCAAGTTAAATCTCTTGTGGCCTCAAAAGTCTGTGGAAGTTTGAAGATTGGAGTGCCAGATCAGATGTCCCATCTTATAATCTGACCTTAGTTAAAAATTACGAGGTGTTGTCCTCGTATCTTTGCATTTGGGATTCAGATCAGTCCACCGCCAAAAACCGGCTGTGTTAGTTAAGCTAACGTCATGCCTAATTACCTACGCTATTGGTATTTACTATGTACATTGTCCTACCGCTAAAGCTTCTAGATGATATAGGGCGTCAAGATTAATTCCTACTTTTTATGGCTTTATACAGTGATAAATAATTGCTAATCATTAGCCAATAAATAAATCTAAAATATTACGTATATTTTGTTTCTTTGTTATAGCATAAAAGGATAAAAGTTTGAGGGTGTCTCCCTGTCCATTCTTGAAGAACTTGTCATAACTAATTATTTAGTGATTAGTGTTGATATAATTTGTCTAGACTTATGAAATTGCGCTGCTATAACTGTTATCATACCTGAAAAACCTTTCATCAGAATAAGAGAAATAACAATATATTACCCAATCTGATGCGAGCATTTGGTTTGGAAACTGCGCCTCTCAAAGAGTGCGAAGTGTCTTTTTCGTTCAATTTATCTCTTAACGCGTCGGAGAATTAATGTTAAGTGAAATAGCGGAACGACATTATATTAATCTGTTTCGAAATTCTGTTAACTTCCATATTAAACGACTAATCTCGTTTAAGAATTAATGATGCCCGATGGTAATTCTCATTTGCCTCCGATTCAACGTTATTTAAACAGATGACAGTAATTTGTTATCGAAATGGCAACTATTTTTCAATTTGTAATTTGTGTTGTCGAGGGCTTTTAGGACGTGTTTTCCGACAAATATGTTCAGCGTTTTCGACAGCTGTGTAAGGTACACCCGGAATCTTTTCAGCGCCGATGTAATCGGGGTAATTTGGTTCGCTCAATCGATTAACGTTGACGTAAAAGCTTTATTTAAGCCTTCAGGTAGGTAGTTAGGTTTACGGCCCTATGCAGCAAAGCAACGGGCTATTTGCGACAGTCCGGGATCAATCGAGGGAGAGGGAAAGATCCGAGGGGAAAACACTTATTTAATTCACGGTCAGATGACAAGGTCAACATCTGGGCTGGAGCCCCACCTCTACAAACTTCCACACTACGCCTACGTGAGAATATTTGAAACCACAGCAGATTTAGCGCATAACTTCTTACATTTACTAGGGGTGCGACATCGATTTCGATGTTTTATAAAAAAACATCGATGTATTGGAGCCGATGTTTTTTGAAACATCGATGTTTATACTTGTCGATGTTTCATTTTTAAATGAAAAAAGTACCATTATAAAAATTTAAAAAATAATCAAGTAGCATAATTTTTATAATCAATTAATCAGTAAACTGGACATACTTTTAGAGCAAAGCGGCCAAGGGTGAAGGGTCTGAAAAGTAGGGATGCGACATTGATCTCGATGTTTTCAAAATATCGATGTTTTATAAAAACATTGATTTATTTACCATCGATTTATTGGAGCCGATGTTTGTTTAACATCGATGCTTTACGTTGTCGATGTTTTATTTTAGAGAAAAAACACCATAGTAAAAATTAAAAAATATAACCGTTCAACTAAATATTTGTGAGTGATGGCAACATCTGTCCCATCAGAAAGTGTTAACTAAAGAGAAGGAGTCCCTAATTGGTGGGATAGTTAGTGAAAAAAGAAGTAGGCTTAAGGTGGAGAAAGTTAACAAACCTCTTTTTTACAAGCTGTACATAATAAATATTGTGGTATATAATCATTATAGGCGCCAATATTTTTTTACAGTAAATAAAAATAAGTTTGTTCTGTTCCCCCCACCCCATAAGTTCATAAGTAAGTAATAATAACTAACAATGATTATTGTTATGCACCTACCTAATTATAGTTGTAGTTAGTAGTACTTCTGTCAAATTGCTGTAAATATTATTTTCTTTTATATTATTCAATTTGAAAATAAAAAGTTTGTTAATTGTTTCTATTAATTTTTTTGACTTTGTTTTGACAGTCAGATAAATTAAATCTCCCCCACCCATCGAACCTTAATGTTTGAGGTTGCTAAACCAGTTTTAAGAAAAGGGTGAAAAAAGTTTAAATACACTGATGTTGAAAACATCAATGATTTTTGGGCGATGTATTATCGACATCGAGGATTCAAAACATCGATGTTTTGCTGTCGATGTCGCATATCTAACATGTACACGACGATCTACGGTTTGAACGAGTTTCAAACTAGTTTATCTTCGGGTTGCTAATCCGTGACTGTGCTATTGGAGCCCTTGATATCATAGAGGAAATCTAAAAGTAGAGTAAGAAATTGTAACTTTTATTTGTCCAGTGTCAGACCACCAAATAATAACGTGCCCCTTTAACTGCTGTCTTCTGCTTTATAAAACTCAACAATCATCATCTGATTGGTCAAAGGGAAAAGACGTCCATCCGTTGATTCATCATCTGGTTGGTCCATTAATTTATTATCCGATAGTAGTCGACTTAAACGATTTCACCAGTTTCCACTCTATAAAAATGCGGATTCGTACACTTACCCTGTTATAAGATACTCAATTGCACAATGAGGCGATAAGATATCAAATTGGCTTACCAAGTCAATGGAGAGATTGGATAGCGTTGGCGAGCAAGGGGCGGAGCCACCTAGTGTTTGAAAAAGATATGAAGTATATTTTGATGGGATTTCATTCAGGACTTATGACCATGCGAAATTTCAGCTCTTTCAGATTTTTAGCTCTTTGTTACATTAAATTTTCCTCATTCATCAGAACAAAACCTAACAGACCTTGATGAACGAGATATATCGTCGTTAGAAGAAAGCTGAGCAAACATTGATTAGCGAGATATCTCGTTGTTGGAAGAAGACTGATAAGAACTTGATGGACGAGATATCTCTTCGTTAGAAGAAAACTAACCAGAACTTCATGGTAGAGATATCTCGTCGTCAGACAAAAACTGATCAGATCTTGATGGTCGAGGCTTCTTGTCGTTAGAAGACATGCAAGATCTTGATCTTGTCATACAAAAATATGCAATATCATAGAAAAATATGCATATCTTGATGACGCAATATCTCGTCATTTTCAAAATTGGACAGATTTTTTATGGAAGAGATATTTCGTCATTACCACTTGGAGGGATGCTGAAATATATTAGCGTCATGCATAAAGCCTTTCCCCTTTTATTTAGCCTAAATCCTTTCGAATTACTTTTTTATTTTCGAATTTAATTTCTTTTCTCACACTCCGTTTCAACCCTATTATTTGAATATTATTGTCTGAGCTATAATTGTACATTTTCATTACCAAATAAGGCCCGATATTCATACCTAAGATATTTTCACAGGAACCCTTCGATAACACTCAACACTCTCTAGTCATATCGTTCGAAATATTTCTCTTTCCCAGCTCCGAGACAAACCACTTGTTGCAAAGCAAAGTGGATCTACAGTTCCGATGTTCAATCGACGACACAAAACTACACTCTATAACAAAAAAATCGTATCACCAAGAAGGAATCATCCGATTGCTTTGAAATTTCGTAAGTAAAAATGTTTTGACCAAATATGCAAATGATTAAAATTTGGTGTCCAATGAATGAATAGTGTGATCTCCAGCGCATCGGAACTGCGCATCCGGTAGATGTATATAAGGAGTTGGTCTTGAACTGTTGTTAAAAATTTCTGCTGCATTGCGATTTAGGATACCTTTCAACGACTGAAAAAATACCTCGCCGCAGGATTCGAGCTCATTACGGGCAACTTTCAGAGTTTGAAAGAGGTCGTATCATTGGATTGAAAGAGGCAGGTTGGGCAAATCAGAGAATCGCTCGTCATGTGAGTCGAAGCGATGCGGCGATCAGAAGATGCTGGCAAGAGAGGGTGGACAATGGCAGATTTCAGCGTCATGATGGTAGCGGTTGACGTAGGGCCACAGCAGATCGCGAGGACAGAGTGATTGTCAGATCAGCTGTCACAGTGCCAGATTACAGTGATGCTTGGCTCGATCAGGCTGGAATGATGCTGACTGGGGACGTATAGTCTTTAGCGACGAATCCCGCTCCCAACTGTGTCCTGACGATCATCGAAGACGTTTCTGGAGACGCCCAGGGCAGCGTGCCGATCCTGCTTTCACTATTGCCCGCCACACGGGCCCTCAATAAGGAGTTATGGTCTGGGGTGCCATTTCCCTTGATAGCCGGACCCCTTTGGTCGTCATTAGAGGTACACTTACTGCACAGCGGTACGTTGACGACATTCTGAGACCTGTTTTGCTACCGTTCCTTTCGCAGTACCCTGGGCTTATTTTTCAGCAAGACAATGCCAGACCACATACGGCACGTGTTGCTATGAACTGTCTTCAAGCTTGTCAAACACTTCCATGGCCAGCCAGATCACCAGATCTCTCTCCCATCGAGCATGCCTGGGATATGATGGGAAGGCGACTGCATCCGGTAGGGAATGTTGATGACGTAGTCCGACAATTGGAGCAAATTTGGCAAGAAATACCTCAGGAGACTTTCCGGGAGCTTTATCGGTCTATGCCACGCCGTGTGGCAGCTTGCATCCAGGCTAGAGGCGGGTCAACACCTTATTGAGCTCGTTACTGTAACTCTGAAATAAATCATTCAATTGTTCTGAAATCTTAATCATTTTCTATTCTGTACATAATTTTCCTATCCACCAATTTTTGTCTCCATCGGACAACTCCTTCTTGGTGCGTCGATTTTTTTTGTTATAGAGTGTATATTCATAGAAGGTATTAGGCTTCACTCCTAATTTTTTTAGAAACGTTCCTTCGAAGGATTAAAGAAACTATAAATGAAAGATAAGTAAATAGAAATATGAATAAAAGAAAGAGAAAAAGTGTAACAAGAAAAGTTGCACCTTCCTAAATAAACCTTCCATTACATATCATAAAATGTACAGAATTTTAAATGCTTTAAGGCGGAATTAAACAATTATACTTTTAAACCTTCATACTTTCATATTTCATACTTTTAAGCCTTCATAACTCGAAAACAAAAAGGACAGAGACTTGAACCTCATACACCTCCCTCTATGCGTGGCCTATATCGGAAGGCAAATCTTTACTGGTGTCATGTAGACCTCCATTAGTACTTACAGAGCGGATTAGTATATGTAATATATAATTTATAGTATAATATACTCTCGACATAGGTTTATGATTTTTTATCTTATAACAAGAACCTTAGGTGGAGAATCATTGGTACAAATCATAGGAATCATAGGTATCTGGCAAACTTGATAGGTGCTACATATCATGCTTCCCATGGTGTACTCAGGAATCCAACTCTCTCGTCATATCAAAGGTTGATGGTTTAGAACCAAATGTCTAGTTCTTCGATGATCTGCACCACGAACAATAAATGGAAAACCATAGTTACAAACCGTGCGGTAAGTCTTGATAAGTGTTATGTATCCGGCCTCCCATGATGTACTCAGGAATGCAACGTTCCCGTTATATCAAAGGTTAAGGACATAGAACCAAATGTCTGATTCTTTATTTGACCTTCATAAAGAAATTTAGGTTAAGAACCATAACTATAGTAATCGAGTGGAAAATTTTGATAGATATAAGCTTAGCATGCGTTCATGGTGCACCAAGCGCTGCAATGTTATCGCCTCATCAATGGTTAATGACATAGAGCCAAATGATCTGATTTCATATTAGGGCTTCAACCTTATGTGAAGAACCCTACCTTCAATTCGGGTGGCAAATCTTGATAGGTGTAAAATAGTAGATCTTCATGGTTTACTCAGGAATGCAATGCTTCGTAGTGTAGAACCAAATGTCTGATTCTTTATTTGGCCTTCATCAAGAACCTTTGTCGAAAAATCATAGCACATAAAGTAACCACAGCACAATATTAAGTGCATATAGTTAAAAAATAATAATAACTAAAATTTCTTAAACTTTGATGATTAAAACAGTAATAATAATGAAAATACATGTAAATTAAATGGAAACTAAAAAACAAATTCATTCTTCGTGTAATTTTGGATGCATACCGTTATAGAATTTCTCACAGTACAATTTGGAAGTTTGTCCGTCTCTACATAGGTCCTAGTGCTTAGCGACAAGAAAATTTTCTTTTGTGCAGAAGTGATTTTACCATCCAATTTAGCACCTTCTATTGAATTTCATACAATAATTATTATATATTTTGCTCCTACCCGTCACTGTAATCAGTTTTTCCCTAACGTTAAGAATTTCTAAACAATCCCTTATATTGTTGCACCTTTTTTTTCTCGTCCCTCTGAAAAGAATAAATTACGTGTGAAATAAGTAAAACCCAGATTTTTGAGGAAAATAGAAGTTTCCAATTAAGGTTAATTAGAATCTGCATATTATGCAGAAAGGAAGTGCAAAAAAGAAGGAAACCTTATCCATTCTTTAAAATATATCTGTCACTGCTCAATACTGAAAAAAAGATTGCTCGAAACTTTGAAAGAACGAATGGGTTAGGAAAAAAATGCATAAAAACTCTTCTCATAAGTGAAATAAGTCTCAGTAAAAAGAGGAAAGGCTCAAAAGAAATTGGAATAGAAAATGATTGATGAGAAAGAGACTTGTCACTAAGAAGCCATTCCAAGAGCAAATAATAAGTTATTAAAATGAAAGGAAAATTGTGGCTGTCTAAAAAATGTTTGTAGAAGATCTATATTTTATCTAGATAAATAAAAGCGTTTCAAAGCTACCAGGCATTCTTTCTATTCATGGAAATTGAAAAGTAGAAAACAGCCATTACTTCCAGAGATTTGCATGGGAATTAAGACTCTTTCAGACAATATGAAATGGTGGAGAATAACCTCTTAGAAAATATCCACGACAAACTCTTTGAGCAAATTGCAAAGTTTCTTCTCTGAAAATAAGTCTCTAATAACAGCTTTCAAGATAAGCATGAGTCAATATTTTCGTTTCTCCCATAAATCTGGTAAGTTAAAGCCATATCTTCAAAGAGAAAAATTTCCGTTCTCTGTTTCATAATAAAATATCCAATTAAAATTAATCTTAAATTTTCAACAATGCGTAATCCCTTAAAAGTATTCAATGTTACCAACGAATTCAATTGAATTCGTTTATTCAATGTTAATAATTAGCAAAACAATTTTTTTCTTCTAAACTCAATTGATTGGGAAGTAGTTAATTAATTAGAGTCAAACTGGAGCAACACAACGGGTAATTGGTGACGGTCCGAGATCAAAACCGAGGGGAAACATCCGAGGACAACACCTCGTTATTTTGAACCACGGTGGAATGACGAGGTCAGCACCTGAGCAGGCCCCACTCCAAACTTCCAAACTACGCCAACGTGAGAAAATTTGAGACA
The DNA here is from genome assembly GCA_947359465.1 of Metellina segmentata. Taxonomy (NCBI): domain Eukaryota; kingdom Metazoa; phylum Arthropoda; class Arachnida; order Araneae; family Tetragnathidae; genus Metellina; species Metellina segmentata. Next base: position 36,257,309 of record OX375884.1, read on the forward strand.
ACGCCATATTAGATGTTTTCCAGCTTCTTGTACACGATGATCTTTGGTTGGACCGAGTTTCAAATTTCCAATCCTCCGTCAATCCGCTACTCTTCCAAATGGGCTACCATAACACTTAAATTCACTTATGCATAGTATCTTAAATTCCCTGATTGTAAGATACTATACATATCGTATTGTCCAATAAACGTATAGTTTATTGTCCAATAGTGTGTGTCACTATGTTCATTGGCACTCTACTCGGCCCATTACATTATAGCCCCACTTCTTCAAATCTGTAGTAGGGATACGACATCGATGTCGATGTTTTCAAAACATCGATGTTTTTAAAAAACATCGATGTATTGGGGTCGATGTTTTTGTAACATCGATGTTTATACTTGTCGATGTTTTTACGCTGTCGATGTTTTATTTTTAAATGAAAAAAGTACCGGTATAAAAATAAAAAAAATATCCAAGTAGCCTAACTTTTATAATTACCAAATTGAACATACTTTTAGACCAAAGTGACCAAGGATGAAGGACCTGAAAAGTAGGATAATAAAAGTAGGATGAAACATCGATATCGATGTTTTCTAAACATTGATGTTTTAGAAAAAAACATCGATGTATTGGAGCCGATGTCGCATCACCAGTTGCTCAACCAGTTTTAAGAAATGGGGAAACAAGTTTAAATAACATGAATTTTAAAAACATCGATGGTTTGTGGGCGATGTATTATCAACATCAATGTTTTAATTTTGAACATCGATGTTTTGCTGTCGATGTCGCATAAATAGTTGCTAAACCAGTTTTAAGAAATGGGGAAAAATTTAAATACACTGAATTTCAAAAACATCGATGGTTTTGGGACGATGTACTATCAAGATCGATTTTTTAATTTTGAACATCAAAGTTTCAAAACATCGATGTTTTGCTGGCGATGTCGCATCAATAATTGCTAAACCAGTTTTAAGAAATGGGGGAAAAAGTTTAAATACACTGAATTTTTAAAAACATCGATGTTTTGCTGGCGATGTCGCATCAATAATTGCTAAACCAGTTTTAAGAAATGGGGGAAAAAGTTTAAATACACTGAATTTTAAAAACATCGATGTTTTGCTGGCGATGTCGCATCAATAATTGCTAAACCAGTTTTAAGAAATGGGGGAAAAAGTTTAAATACACTGAATTTTAAAAACATCGATGTTTTTGGGTCGATGTATTATCAACATCGATGCTTTAATTTTGAACATCGATGTTTTAAAACATCGATGTTTTGCTATCGATGTCGCATCCCTAATCTGTAGTTTCTTCTTGACCCTTCTGGTACTAGTCTCGACGAGGTACTACCTTGTCATTAAAAGAAAACTAAACAGATCTTGATCTCATCATCATAAAAATAACCTGCAATTTACTGATGACAAGATATCTCGTCGTTAGCAAATTAATTTTCGTCTAAACCTTAAGTTGCGTTATTCTAGGAACAAATTAATCTTTCTGATGGAAGAAATACCTCGCTTTGTGAAACATGCAAACTCTTAACATAAGGTTTAGAATCACAATGTTAATAGAAGTTAGAAACAGAAAATATCAGTTAGTGGCATTAGATAGTTGTAAGCAAAATACACTCTATAGCAAAAAAGCACCAATGAGGAGTTGTCTGATTGCAATAAAAATTGGTGGATGTGAAGAATATACATAGAAAAACAAACGATTAAAATTTCAGAACAATTGAATGATTTATTTCAGAGTTTGACGGTTACAAAGGGAGGATGTCAATAAGGCGTTGGTCTACCTCTGGCCTGGATGCAAGCTGTCACCTTGCCTGGCATAGACTGGAAAAGTTCCCGGATGGTGTCTTGCGGAATTTGTCTTGCCAAATTGTCTCCAACTGTCGAGCTTAATGGTCAACATTCCGGGATGGTTGCAATCGCCTTGCCATAACGTCTCAAATTTGCTCTATGGGAGATAGATCAGGAGACTTAGCTGGACAAGGAAGTGTTGGGAAGGCTTGAAGACAATTCACAGCAACTCGTGCCGTGTGCGGCTGGGGGTTATTTTGTTGTCGGGCTAAATGGTCAACATTTTGGGATGGTTTCAATTGCCTTCCAAAAACGACCTAAATGTGCTCTATGGGTGAGTGTTAAAGAGACCTAGCTGGCCAAGGAAGTGTCTAGAGGGCTTGAAAACAATTTATAGCAACATGTGCCGTATGCAGCTGGGCATTGTTGTAAAATAAGTCTGAGGTGTCGCAAAAGCAACGGTAACACAACCGGTCGTAGAATGTCGTATACATACCGATGTGCTGTAAGTGTGCCAGAAATGACTACCAAAGGGGTCCTGCTATCAAAGAAGATGGCACCCCAAACCATACCACCCTATTGTGGGAATGTGTGGCGTGCGATAGTAAAGGTAGCATTCCCATGCTGCCCTGGACGTCTCCCGACACGTATGCGATTGTCGTCAGGACTCGTCATTAAAGACTATACGTCCCCAGTCAGTGCCGTTCCAAGTTAATCGACCCCGGCACAATTTTTGGACAACTCCTTCTTGGTGCATCGATTTTTTTTTGTTATAGAGTTTAGTTAAAAGTACTGTTAATAAACTATAGGGTATAAATTTGTTACAAAGTTAACTAAAGTTTTACAAAATTTATGTTTATGAATTGATAGGAGAGGTTATATATTATCAATGGTACCTTTGATTTTACTCTATTATGAATGGTGCACAAAAATAAGGTGTGGCTCGGTTTCTCTTCTCATAGCAATTCATTGAGGTGCATTAATGTATCTAGAAAAAACAAATTACTGTTAGTACTGTACTGTTAAGTACAGTACTACTGTAATGTTAAATATAGTACTACTGTAATGTTAAGTACAGTACTACTGTAATGTTAAGTACAGTACTAATGTAATGTTAAATACAGTACTACTGTAATGTTAAGTACAGTACTACTGTAATGTTAAGTACAGTACTACTGTACTGTTAAGTACAGTACTACTGTAATGTTAAATACAGTACTATTGTAATGTTAAGTACAGTACTACTGTAATGTTAAGTACACTAAGTACAGTACTACTGTAATGTTAAGTACAGTAAGTACAGTAGTACTGTAATGTTAAGTACAGTACAGTACTACTGTAATGTTAAGTACAGTACAGTACTACTGTAATGTTAAGTACAGTAAGTACAGTACTACTGTAATGTTAAGTACAGTACAGTACTACTGTAATGTTAAGTACAGTACAGTACTACTGTAATGTTAAGTACAGTAAGTACAGTACTACTGTAATGTTAAGTACAGTAAGTACAGTACAGTAAGTACAGTAAGTACAGTACAGTAAGTACAGTAAGTACAGTACAGTAAGTACAGTACAGTACAGTAAGTACAGTACAGTAAGTACAGTAAGTACAGTACAGTAAGTACAGTACAGTAAGTACAGTACAGTAAGTACAGTACAGTACTACTGTAATGTTAAGTACAAAGTACTGTTACTTCTTGTCATACATCCAACTGTCAAACAATGCGTTGATCTTTTAAGCAAAATATTTAATAAATAAATAAAATGTAGGTTTAGAAGAGTAAAATTGAAAAGCTTTTACCTCATAAGCTAAACCCGAAATAATTTCCAATTTTATTAAAATTATAACTCTTTTATTTGTTTCTAAATAGGAGATTCGCTTGTCTAAAATGCATTTTTCTAGACTTGTTTCATAAACTATCGCTAATATTCGTACGTGGTATGATAGATAGAATATATCAGTCAAAATTCAAAAGCGTTTCTAAAATTTACTATTTCACCGATTTTTATGATCCTTTAAAAGGTAATTAGGTATTAAAATGGATTTAAGACAATAGGTGCATTTGTATAACCAAAAGTTATTTTAAATTGACCAATTAGCTCTTTTCGATGCTGAGCACATTTAATTTTGATTTCAGCTTTAAACTTAAGCACTCTCCTATGCCTTTATACCTGCCTACAACTTAGCTTAATTTCTCATTAATATTCATAAAAATAACGAATCTCTCCACTTATGTATATTTAAAGCTAAAGAAAACCTAAACGGCGGAGTCTTAAAACATTGTTACAATTATTTCAGATAGAACAGTTTTATTCCACTGAAAACTGTCGTATTATTGTAGAACTGATTTCTTTAATTGTAATATTGAATGTTTCAAATAATCTGAATGAGAAGAGATGGAAAATTGTAAAAACAAGTATTAAAATGTAAAATAGATCTAAAGTCAAAGTGATATTTCGTCTATTTTTGTCTATTTAGGTATTCATTTTTTATGACTGAGTATCCTCTAGGAATATATGAAATCATTATCTGGTTTCAGAAAACCATATCCTATCTGAGCTGAAGGGAAAATCTTTTCGGAGGGCTGTGCCTAAACTACGGGATTATTAAAACCTATCTAGAGGGCCGTGTTGGGTCTGTGGGCCTGATAAAGCAGTTGAAGGGCCGTATCTGGTCCACCCTTTAAGTGAACGAAATATCTCTTTCATCAATTTTGCTAATGGAGATATATCTCGCCATCAAGATATTCCAAATTTTTGAAGATCAAGGTCTGAACAGTTTCTACGAATGATGAGAAATCTCGTCCATCAAGATTGAGACACCTTTGCTAATAGCGAGGTATTTCGTCCATCAAGTTCTCAAAAATTTTGCTAATTGCGATACATCTAGCCGTTAAGATATTGCCAATTTCTGATGATGGCAAGACCAAGATGTGATTAGTATTTTTTGTTGAATGGCGAGATATCTTGTCCAAGATCTGGTCAGTTTTGCTTAATGATATAATACCTTGTCGAGACAACCGCCAGGAGGATTAAACCTCATCCCGCCTAGAACAGTTATTTCTCAAATACAGCAAAATACACTGCTGGCCACCCAAATTGCAACACCGAGAAAGACAAGAGATATCACAACAAAATTTATTTTGTAGATAACATGTTGACCAAGTATCAAATGATTAAATTTATAGACTTCTGTGAAGTGTGGTTCCTGCCAAAATCAGTAGCCAGAGTAGCCGCCATTGTTGGAGATCACCGCTGCCACACGCCTCGGCATTGATTCAAAGAGACTTTGGATATGTTCTAGGGGTACAGCAGACCAAGCAGCTTCCACACGTTGCCAAAGTTGATCTGGTGTGGCATCTGGGGATGTAATCTGGGTCAATCGTTGAGCAACCATGGACCACATGTTTTCTATCGGCGAAAGATCCGGAGAGCGAGCTGGCCAGGGAAGCAATTCAATCTGGCGATTGACGAAGAACCCTTGGGCAATGCGTGGCACGTGTGGTCGCGTATTATCCTGTTGAAATATGGCTGTTTGCAAGCCCTGAAGTTAAGGAAGGACAACTGGCTCCAACACCTCGGAGATGCAGCGCTGGCTGTTTAAAGTACCGGTAATGCGTACTAGAGGAGTGCGAGAGTGATATCCAATACCGCCCCATACGATAATAACCGGTGCAGGACCAGTGTGGCGGTGCATAACGCAGCTGTTCAGCATCCTCTCTCCACGGTGTCTCCAGACTCGAATCCGACCATCGTGGTGTTGCAGACAGAAGAATGACTCGTCAGTAAAGACGATTTCATTCCATTCTGCCGTCCACATCCTTCTTTCATCGCACCATTGGCGGCGGAGACGTCTGTGGTTCTACTTCAAGGGTAGACGAAGCAATGGACGTCTTGCTGACAGACCACTCTTCTGTCGAATGGTACGTACACTGGATGATGCGTTACAGACTGAATGTGCTGTGCTATGGTTCGTGATGTGGCTGAGCGATCCGTCACTGCCATACTCACAATATGCCTGTCATCACGTGAAGTGGTGCACTGAGGTGGATGCGATCGAATCCGTCGGTCCGTCGTACCCTCCTGCATCCAACGATCACATATCCGCATTACAGTTGTTTGGTTTCGTCCGACACGACTACCGATTTCCCTGAAAGATAATACATAATCTCGGTAGGCCACTATCCTTCCTCTGTCGAACTCGGATACTTGATCAAAAGATGATCGCTGTTTTCTACGAGGCATAATTGATCGTTTTTTTGAAAAAACCACAAGAAAAACACAATTGCCGTACTTGAAATTGACGAAATCTCCAAGCCTTAAATAGCGCTTTGAAGTGGCGCCACAGGCGCGCGTGATGTGCATCTGAGCTGAAATTCTAATCATTTGCATATCTCACCTCCGCTAAAGCATGAAGTAAATTTCATATTATTTGCATGCTTCCTTCAGGGTGTTGTATTTACGGTGACCAGCAGTGTATATCATGTTTTCACACCATTACTTAAGTAATAAATGCTTAAATGAAATTGTAATCAGCGTGGAGTTACAAAATATAGCGACTGTTTATACGGATTTTCCTCATCAAAATAAATGTGTGCATTCATATCTTTTCCTCCGACCAACAGGTATAGTGGTTGAGGTGTTAGCCTCTCTAGATCGGAAGGTTTCTGGTTCGAATCCGGGTTCGCGCATGGATGTATGTAAGTTTATGGTGTAGACGCGGCTGGTGCACCTTAAATCTGTCGGGTAGTCTTCACTTTGGGTTGGTGTGGAAGTTTGGAGAGTGGGGTGCCAACTTAGGTGTTGCTTCGTCATCTGACCGCGGTTCAAAATTACGAGGCGTTGTCCTCGAATCTTTCCCTTGAGGGATTGATCCCGGACAGTCGTCAATAGCCCGTTGCGTTGCTCTAGTACGACGTTAATTAAAAATAACCAAATTACCAATTACTATCATATCTTTTACAAAAACACAATGAATATAAATCCTGCGTTCGGGAACACAATTGCGAACAGTCTTGCAACGCTTTAAAAGAAGTAATAAGATGTCATGAATTAAATAGCGAGCGAAAATATTAATTATATCCTGTGGTGATGTGGTAAAAATCTAATGTAATTTTAATAAGTAAAAAATAGTGTAATAAATAAATGTCATTCTACATGTTTATGTGAATAAATAATGAAAAACCTAATAAGGTTAGAGAGCTCATGGGTTTAATGAATTATTCTTACCAGTATTCAGTCAAACCGCTACTCCAAATCACACTATTTTTTTATCTGTATCAATTGTTCTTCAGATATTGCTTTAAGTGAGGAATATAAATAAAACTCTGAACAACGATTTTTCAGATGATGGTATATGCCGAAGAATGTATGGCAATCAGGCCCCTTCTGAACTGCGCAGTACTGAGTAAAATTATTGACCTCATACCAGATTAAATGAGAGGTACATCATAAAAAAAAATACGAGTAAGTGCTTAATGTTTTTCCCTGCTGACTCTCTCTCTACTCTCTCTCTCTCTTTCTATATATATATATATATATATATATATATATATATATATATATATATATATATATATATATATATATATATATATATATATATATATATATATATATATATATATATATATATATATATATATATAAACGCTAGAAGAAGACTGATCAGATCTTGATGGACGAGATATCTCATTATTAGAAGAAGACTGACCATATCTTGATTTCGTCAGCATAAAACAATCAGCACTATCTTGATGACGAGTTGACTTGCCAGGTTTTGATGGACGAGATATCTCGTCGAAACCACTTGGAGTAGTGCACAATACATGTAAATTTCCTTCTTTGCCTTCGCACACTAGTAATCTGCGGCTCTAAGGGGAATGCAGATAACTTTGAAAAGTCTATTTGTTAGAATAGAAGGTGGTAAGCTCAACAATGATGAGTATTATAAATACAGAAAGTAAAAAGTAAAACCCGAAAAGCTATAATTTTAATGTATTAATATCCGTATTTTCCTTTTCACGAGATATTTACTTAATTCCACGGAATTAAAATTTGGTCGAATTATTCTAAAAATAAAAAGACGCTATAAACTCGATTAACAATTAATTGCATTTGTTTTCCCATAGGAAAATAAAGCACATACAGGGGCATTGTCGGTATAAATATTCCGGGTATATTTAGGCTATGGTAAATTAACACTAGGCTTATTAAGACTAAATAAATATTCTAGGTACATTAAGGCTGTAAATAAATACTAATCTCCAAGTATTTCGAAGAGATATCCCATGCATTTAGATCTAGTCAGCTTTGCTAATGACGCGATACCTCGTCAAGACAAACTTGCCCTATTAAGCCAAGCGGAATGAAGGTCCTAGTAGGAAAAACAAGCTGTCATTGACCCAAACTAGTGACTGTTTGGAACAGGTTTTGCACCAAACGTTGACCACTACACGGCAGCTTTCGAAGCGAAGGTAAACCAGGAGGGTGAAGACTATGATGCATATATACAATAAGAAAATTATGACCGTAAAAATAAATACAAAGGTACACCCGTCAAAGAAAACTCAACAGATAGCAATTGCACAATTTACATCACAGAACAAAACGAAAGGTAGCAACCGATAGGGATTAATGTTTTCTACAAATATCAATACTTAAAATTCGTCTAAGGGGCCGTCTTCATATTGAATTGGGTGCTTGCTACGATAATTTCAAAACGAACCCCCATCTTTTATCAAAAATTTGGATTCTACACAAAATTTCAGGCGGGTTTAATGAAAAAATAATGGAAATCGGCGTAAAATTGACCGTTAAAATCCATAAAAACCATTGAGGGAGCGTATAAATGTTCGGAATTCGATCACATTATAAATAATAATAAAGACGTGTAGTGACCGTCGCAGTCAATGACCTGTTGCAGGCGCCTTGGTATAGAGTCTATTAAGATGGTGACAGAGTCCGAATCCATTCTGACTAATTCCCAGGATCAATTGGCAGAAATTTTTGTTTTCACTTTGTGAACAATCCCCAATAACGATAATAATATATTGAATTTTGCAAAAAGTCTCACTGCGCTACTAATTATGCACGGAATGAGCTGGAATTTGGAATTTCGATGTTTCAGTAACAGTTGAATCCCATGGCGTCAAAATTTCCCCATGTTTCTATTCATATTTGTTATAAATATTAATTTCATAATTTTGGTAAAAAATAGTACATTTAGTTTGATAATTAAAATGTTTAAAGATTGTGTTTGGGTTTTTGGGTAGTAATGGATGAAAATCAATTTCCAAGAAAAATTAATGTTTGTAGCAAATATAACAATAAACGCGAAAAATCAATTCAACATTAGGAGATCTAATTTTCAAACACTTACAAATCGGTGAAAAATCCAATAAAAATGAAATTTTTTTTAAATTTCCGCCTGAAATTGTGTGTCAAATCCAAATTTGTGATAAAAGATGGTGGTTCGTATTGAAATTATCGGAACAAGCACCCAATTTACTATGTAGACGGCCCCTTAGATAAATTTTAAGTATTGATATTTGTAGAAAACATTCATACCAATCAATCGCTACCTTCCGTTTTGTTCAGTGATGTAAATTATGCAATTGTGATCGAGTGAGTCGTTTTTTTTTTGACTGATATACATAAATATTCCACATGCATTAAGCCTAACGTAATTGAATATTACAGAAAGGCATTGAGACTAGGTATATAAATAATCGAAGAATATTATGATTAAGGAAATGTAATAGTAGACACCTAGAATTATTAAAGAATGTAAATATTCCAGGTGTATTACAGATAGTATATCAATATTCTACGTTTGTTAATTCAACGGTATATAAATCTTCTAAGTTTATTATGACTGGAATATAAGCTGTATAAATATTCAACGCATATTTAGGCTAAGGTGCATGGCTACATTTCATAAAAGTGTAGGTATCCGCTCTCAAAAGACTTATTCACCACCTCTGAGTTCTCGAAATATGCCACTGTTCGGATTGCTTTGTTGTCACCTAATTTGGCTGCAGCTTCCCATTCAGCAATCGGCATTGAGGAAACGTGTTTATACACCGATACCATTGTGCACCGAGGTATTGGAAGTGCAAAACAGACGCATAAAGAGTTTATTTTCCGTTGCATTGGAACGGAAAAAGAGGGCAAAAAAACATTTTCTTTAGAAAAACAAACATATATTATAATTCGTCTACTCCCTGTAGTGCTCTCAGCGATATTCTTGAGCCTCTTCCGTAAGTGCTTATTTTTGGTAGAAGTGTCTCGATACTTGCATATATCAGTTGCATCAAATGAAAATTCACAATGAATGTTTGCGAAACACTCCAATACGCTTCTTAAATCCAAATACCATCAGAACAATACGACCATAGTGCTTCTTCACTCGCTGCCAGCTCCCAAGAAGTCTTTTGGATGAGTATATAACATCCGAGTTTTATTCAATCGAAACATTTTTATTACGTGACTCCGAGCTCTTTGAAATGAACAAAAGGATCTCAATGGATGGAATGTCCTCCCTATTGTTCGCTGAACTAACAAGGATAGATGTGCTTTCTCTCGTAGCTCGTTCACTGTCGGGCGCAATACTTACCCAAGGGAAAGCACCGTCTATAAATAACTCCAAAGGAGACATTTCAGGGATTTTCAATTTCCCGCCAGACGCTAAATGAAGCCAATCATTAGACCTTAAATTATGCCGGCCAAAGCAGCTGACATTTATACTTGCGTCCGCGGAATTGTTGCGAGAGTTCGTTCCTACGTTCTGAACGAAACTGTAAATAACGCTGCGAGTTTAAAAAATGACGAGAAAAAAGCTTTTAACCCAGAGTAAAAGAGTGGAGTAATTCATAGGAACGTCAACTAAAATAATATTAAAGATTTTGTCGTAACCTTTTAGGAGCACCCATTCCAAAAAATAGTGGGACTCACCATCTCTGAATGAAAGAGTTAAGACAAGAGCATATGAATATTACAGATGTATATCTAGGTATATAAATATTTTAGGTTTTTTAGGCATTGTAATATAAATATTCTAGGTTTTTTAGGCATTGTAATATAAATATTCTAGGTTTATTAGGAAAGGTATAGGAATTTTCTTGGCACTATATAGCTATCTAGCACTATATAGCTAAATACATAAATATATTCTAAATATACTATGGCTAAGTATCCAAGTTTTATAAATATTCTTGGTTTACTCAGATTACGTTAAATAAATACTCTAGATAAATTGAAGCTAAGATAACTAGATACTTCAAATTTATTAAAACAGGCATATAAATATTCTAAATACACTATCGCTAAGTATCCAAGGTTTATAAATATTCTTCGTATTCTGAGGATAAGGCAAATAAATTTTATAGGTATATTGAAGCTAAGAAAATAGATACTTCAAATTTATTAAGGCAGATATATGTATATTCTAAATACACTATCACTAATTATCTAAGGTATATACATATTCCTGGTATCCTGAGGCTATGGTAAATAAATATTGCAAGTGTATTTAGGCTTAGAATGAAAATATTCTAAGTATGCGAAGGCGAAGATAAATAAAGGACTTAGTTGTATTAAATGCTAAGGTATATAAATATTCGTTCGGTGGGGCACAATACTACTCCAATAGAACGTAAACTCTTTAAATAACTCCAAAAGAGTCATTTCATGATTTAAATTTCTCGCCATGCTCTAAATAAAGCCAATCATTATATCTTAAACTATGCCTGTCAAAGTAGTTGACATTTATACCTATGTCCGCGAAATTGTTGTGATGTTTCGTTGCTATTGAACCGGTGTTATCATCGGTTCCCCGCGAGTTTAAAAAATAACGAGAAAAGAGCTTTAACCCAGAGTTAAAAACGTAGTATAATTCATCGGAATGTGTAAACTAATAATATTACCGATGGTGACATAACCCTTTAAGAGTGGTGTGACGTTTGGCGTCCTACCGTCTCAGAAAGGGTATGGCCAGTATATGTAAATATTTAGGTATATTAAAGTAACATTCCAGGTGCCACTATAGGTTTAGTGACACAAAGTACATAAGGTGAAAAAATATTCCAGGTATATAAGGGTCAGGAATATTTTAGGCATATTAAGACCAAAACAACGATTGCATTTTTTGACAAAAATGTTTCCACGCAGCTGATACATTTTTGTCAAAAATTGCTATTTCGAAGCACCTTATCATCCTTTAAATTTTGTGCAAGGAATTTCTAATCACCCTGTTTGTATGTGATAAGGCTAAAGTAGATAAATATATTTCATTTCTTATTCTGAAGTGCCATTGAAGCACTTATATACGAACAACGTAAATGTTATCGAAACAAGATTCCTAATTTTAAATAGAAACATATGAAATTATTGTATTATATAAACATTAAGTTTCCTATCTCATCAGGCATGGTAACCCAGTTGGTAGAGTCGTGGACTTACAATCGGAGGTTTGAGAGTTTGAAACTCGATCCAAAGACCGCTGTGTACATGGGGGGGGGGGTCATGTACGTTAGATCCGTCGTGGCCTCAAATGTCCTCACATTGGCGTGGTGTGGAAGTTTGTAAGTGGGGTTCTAGCTCACGTGTTGACCTTGCTATCTGACAGTGACTCAAAATTACGAGGTGTCATCGTATATTTCCCTTCGGGATTTAACCCGGACTGTCGCAAATAGCATTTTGTGTTGTTCCAGTGCGACTAAAATTCAACAACCTACACAATCTCATCACTATTATTTTTTATTAATGCTATATCTAGTATAATTTAAATTTTTTAAAGAGTATTTGTTATAATTTTTTACTAAACGTAAGTAAGAATGGTTTTCGAAGATCCATTGATTTATTACTTTTACCATAACATCTTCAAAAATGTAGCATTTATTTCTATAAGGTTACACAATTACACTGAGTCAGGAATTTTTTTTTTAAATCACATGATTTATGAAGGCAATATCCGGTTTCATGCTATATAGCATTCTATTATCTCACAGCAAGAAATCCATCGAGGTATAATGTCAAAGGATATTCTCTAGAAAAAATATTTATTCTGTGAGGGAATTTTTCTTCTCTTATTGTACTTTTTAAAACTTTTTCGACTTAGCCTATGACCCTAAGGGTGGTCACGTTTCCAAACTGCCGACTGAATAAACTTTTCTCCTATTTATTCGACTTTTAGTTTGAAGGATCCATAGTCCTCTTTTATTGATTGACACCATGTCCCTGTGAAACTGGGTAGTGCCAAAGCGTTAGTGGAAACGAGAAAGCTACGTATTTGGCCGAAAGCGGATTTGGAGTGTCGTTTTTGCTTGTCGAGAATTTTCACGATCACGAATTTCAGACTTGGAGCGAACACAAAACGTCATTGTTTTTGTGGAGGAACGAAGGAAGCCTTCTTTTGTATAGAAAAAGATCACCTACTTTGGAACTATTCCTCCGTGACTGGGAGATCGATTCTGGTTTTAACTTCAGAATGCTGGCAACTTGTCACTGTCTGAGCTAGAGTCGGAATACCTAAGGCTCTATTATGTCGTTGGCATGTCCGTTTTTGGCCTTGTGTCTCATTGAACTAAACCAATCAAACATATCTAGTTAGACACTGTTTAATGTTAGTGGACATGAGTGTAGTTTCTTTTGTTGAGAATTTTCACGATCGTGAATTTCAGACTTGGAGCGAAAGCAAAACGTCAACCGTTTTTTGAATGGAAAGAGATCGCGTATTTTGGAACTATTTCTACTTGACTGTGAGATCGATTCTGGTTTCAACTTCAGACTGCTGGCAACTTGTCACTGTCTGAGCTAGAGTCGGGAATACCTAAGGCTCTATTATGTAGTTGGCATGTCTGTTTTTGGCCTTGTGTCATCGAACTCAATAAATCAAACATATCTAGTTAGACACTGTTTAATGTTAGTGGACATGAGTGTAGTTTCTTTTGTTGAGAATTTTCACGATCGTGAATTTCAGACTTGGAGCGAAAGCAAAACGTCAACCGTTTTTTGAATGGAAAGAGATCGCGTATTTTGGAACTATTTCTACTTGACTGTGAGATCGATTCTGGTTTCAACTTCAGAATGCTGGCAACTTGTCACTGTCTGAGCTAGAGTCGGGAATACCTAAGGCTCTATTATGTAGTTGGCATGTCTGTTTTTGGCCTTGTGTCATCGAACTCAATAAATCAAACATATCTAGTTAGACACTGTTTAATGTTAGTGGACATGAGTGTAGTTTCTTTTGTTGAGAATTTTCACGATCGTGAATTTCAGACTTGGAGCGAAAGCAAAACGTCAACCGTTTTTTGAATGGAAAGAGATCGCGTATTTTGGAACTATTTCTACTTGACTGTGAGATCGATTCTGGTTTCAACTTCAGAATGCTGGCAACTTGTCACTGTCTGAGCTAGAGTCGGGAATACCTAAGGCTCTATTATGTAGTTGGCATGTCTGTTTTTGGCCTTGTGTCATCGAACTCAATAAATCAAACATATCTAGTTAGACACTGTTTAATGTTAGTGGACATGAGTGTAGTTTCTTTTGTTGAGAATTTTCACGATCGTGAATTTCAGACTTGGAGCGAACGCAAAACGTCAACCGGTTTTTGAATGGAAAGAGATCGCGTATTTTGGAACTATTTCTACTTGACTGTGAGATCGATTCTGGTTTCAACTTCAGAATGCTGGCAACTTGTCACTGTCTGAGCTAGAGTCGGAATACCTAAGGCTCTATTATGTAGTTGGCATGTCTGTTTTTGGCCTTGTGTCATCGAACTCAATAAATCAAACATATCTAGTTAGACACTGTTTAATGTTAGTGGACATGAGTGTAGTTTCTTTTGTTGAGAATTTTCACGATCGTGAATTTCAGACTTGGAGCGAAAGCAAAACGTCAACCGTTTTTTGAATGGAAAGAGATCGCGTATTTTGGAACTATTTCTACTTGACTGTGAGATCGATTCTGGTTTCAACTTCAGAATGCTGGCAACTTGTCACTGTCTGAGCTAGAGTCGGGAATACCTAAGGCTCTATTATGTAGTTGGCATGTCTGTTTTTGGCCTTGTGTCATCGAACTCAATAAATCAAACATATCTAGTTAGACACTGTTTAATGTTAGTGAACATGAGTGTAGTTTCTTTTGTTGAGAATTTTTTCACGATCGTGAATTTCAGACTTGGAGCGAACGCAAAACGTCAACCGGTTTTTGAATGGAAAGAGATCGTGTATTTTGCAACTATTTCTACTTGACTGTGAGGTCGATTCTGGTTTCAACTTCAGAATGCTGGCAACTTGTCACTGTCTGAGCTAGAGTCGGGAATACCTAAGGCTCTATTATGTAGTTGGCATGTCTGTTTTTGGCCTTGTGTCATCGAACTCAATAAATCAAACATATCTAGTTAGACACTGTTTAATGTTAGTGAACATGAGTGTAGTTTCTTTTGTTGAGAATTTTCACGATCGTGAATTTCAGACTTGGAGCGAACGCAAAACGTCAACCGGTTTTTGAATGGAAAGAGATCGCGTATTTTGGAACTATTTCTACTTGACTGTGAGATCGATTCTGGTTTCAACTTCAGAATGCTGGCAACTTGTCACTGTCTGAGCTAGAGTCGGGAATACCTAAGGCTCTATTATGTAGTTGGCATGTCTGTTTTTGGCCTTGTGTCATCGAACTCAATAAATCAAACATATCTAGTTAGACACTGTTTAATGTTAGTGAACATGAGTGTAGTTTCTTTTGTTGAGAATTTTCACGATCGTGAATTTCAGACTTGGAGCGAACGCAAAACGTCAACCGGTTTTTGAATGGAAAGAGATCGCGTATTTTGGAACTATTTCTACTTGACTGTGAGATCGATTCTGGTTTCAACTTCAGAATGCTGGCAACTTGTCACTGTCTGAGCTAGAGTCGGGAATACCTAAGGCTCTATTATGTAGTAGGCATGTCTGTTTTTGGCCTTGTGTCATCGAACTCAATAAATCAAACATATCTAGTTAGACACTGTTTAATGTTAGTGAACATGAGTGTAGTTTCTTTTGTTGAGAATTTTCACGATCGTGAATTTCAGACTTGGAGCGAACGCAAAACGTCAACCGGTTTTTGAATGGAAAGAGATCGTGTATTTTGCAACTATTTCTACTTGACTGTGAGGTCGATTCTGGTTTCAACTTCAGAATGCTGGCAACTTGTCACTGTCTGAGCTAGAGTCGCAATACCTAAGGCTCTATTATGTAGTTGGCATGTCCGTTTTTGGCCTTGTGTCATTGAACTCAACCAATTAAACATATCTAGTTAGACACTGTTTAATGTTAGTGAACATGAGTGTAGTTTCTTTGTTGAGAATTTTCACGATCGTGAATTTCAGACTTGGAGCAAACGCAAAATGTCAACCGTTTTTGGAATGGAAAGAGATCGCGTATTTTGGAACTATTCCTACTTGACTTTGAGATCGATTCTGGTTTCAACTTTAGAATGCTGGCAACTTGTCACTTGGTCCGAGCTAGAGTCAAAATCTCTAAAGCTCCATTATGTAGCTCGCTTATTCGTTTTCTACCCTGTACCATTAAACTCAATCAATCAAACATTATCTATTTAGATATTGTTTAATGGAAGTATATTGGAGAGTGGTTTTGCTTGTCGAGAATTTACGTGATCGCGAATTGCAGACTTGTAGCGAACACAATATATCGTTAATTTTGTGAACGAAAGAAGAGGAAATTTACAATGCAAAAACCTCATCAATTTTTAAATTATTTTTCAGTGACTGTGATATCGATTATGGCTTTAATTAATGAATGCTGGCAACTTGTCACTTGATCAGTTAGAGTTGGAATCTATATGTAAGGCTTCATTATATAGTTGTTTCGCCACTTTTGACCTTGCGCCATTTAAATCCCACCAATCTAGCAGTCTGATTGAAGATTATTTAATAAAAATATATTTTATGTGTTTCGTTTGTTGTTTATTTTAGCAAAAGAGTTGAATTTCAAATTATTAAACAAATCAATCTTGATAGATTTAGAGATTTTAACAGTTTATTTTATGCCCATTCAAATAAAGGTTCATTTTCAATTCGCATTAGAAAATAAAAAAAGTAAACAAGTATATTAATAAATTCAATTAAATAACCTCACAGTTTGTGAATTTCAAAACCTATTTTCATGAAACAATGAACAACTGTAACCTGGTAAGTGAAACATTCCCAGCAGATTCTATGATAACCATGGACTTAGCTAAAGCGACAGTTTAGTTAGATGTTGGTAATTTATATATTTTTGTATAAGTCAATAAGAACAAAATTCAGACGACCTAGATAATTTTATGTAAATTAAAGAAATACTATGGCAGTATAATTTTAACTACTCACTTTTTGTATACAAGTAAATGTCCACGAAGTAAACATAAATATTTTAAACTGGTATAGTCTTTAATATATTCCAAGAAAAAATGCATAGCAATTAGGTAAATTAACATTGTTGGTATGGATGATCGTTCACAACTCCCCTCAAATGAGAATGTTAAAGAGATTCTAATTTATTTGAATTTTAAAATAATAGTATGATTGTTTTTAATTTATTTCAAAAATGTGTAGTAACTCATGGAGTGTATAGTACCGTCTCTTACGAATCTGGAAAATAGATGACCCCAACAAGGCATTAATATAATTTTATTTTTAACCCTTCAAGTGGTTTCGATGAGATATCTTGTAAATCAAGATTTTACCGATTTTTCTAGTAGCGAGATATCTTATCCATCACGATTTGATCATTTCTGGCAATGACGAGATGAAGAAAGCCAAATTATTCCTGGCCCAGAAATGGTTACAGTTTGAAATAGGTTTTTGTATCGGATGCTGGCCAATACAGGTTAGTTTTCAACCCGAAGAACCACCATGAGGGGTAAAAACATTTTAGCATCGTAAATTCTACAACTTAAATAAAATAAAACAAAATAAATTGTGATTGTGCCCAATTAAATAAAAATAATAACCATCCTATATTAAGGAGTTAGGAACCTTTTAAATGTTAAAAAAAAAATCAAAAAAATTATTATGATCTAATTTTAATGCTCTGTTTCTTAGCAACGTTTTAAAACAAACCTGGTGTAAAATTTCACTCTTATGGTTAAAAGAGTGAAGATCTTAATCAAACATTTAGAGCCAGGTGGTTTGTTTACATTTTGTACTTCGTCGATATCAGCGATCACAAAAATGTATTTTAACTACGCTCTATATAGCTAAAGCCATCTCCATGTACATTGTTTTATTAATTTTATTTTTTATCTGGGAACAAGGTACTTTGACTACAACTTTTAGTTTCATTTGTTTCCTTCCTTTACTGCGAAAGAATTTTACAATCGAATTGTTTTTAAACGACGATATCTCAAAACTGTGATTTTACCACTTGCGTGCAAGATTTCTCTGAAATGGTTGGTTAGAATTACATGAAACTTTAATTGATTATGTAAACCATATATATGTTTAAAATGACCAACTTTTTTGTCTATCCTGTTGAATGTTTTTGAAAAAAAAGTAAATTTTGTGTTGAAAAAAAGAAAATATTAAATTTTTTTTATTAAAAATTTTGAATACGAACGAAAACGAACAAAATTAAAAAAAAAAAATGCAAGAGTTCGTCATTGTAATTATACTAGATATTTTTAAGTATATAAAAAAAATTCAGCTCAGAATAATAATTATTTTGCCCAGAATACTTCGCGCAATGCACCATATAATATTCTAACAACAAAATCAATCATTTCATTTTGGTCCAATTTACAATATATTTAAGGGGTAAAAATTAAAAAAAAAATAGTTTACAAAATATAAAGGTAGTTTAAATCTGTATACAAAATTTCATTTTTGTAAATAATTTATTCATGGAGATATTAAGATTCGAAATGCATCATTGCCTTTTAAAGTATCATTGCCACTTTAAGTATCATTGCCATGCTAATATTCAATCTTGAGATTCGCAATGCTGGAACATGAGACATGTGCAGAAGCAATAATCTGTGACGAGAGCATAAATTAAACACCTATTGGAGGTTAAGGTTAGGGGAGTTAATTAACGTCACACTGGAGCAACACAATGGTTTATTGTCAAAGAGATCAATCCCCAAGGGAAAATTCAAAGACAACACCACGTAATTTTGAACCACGGTCAGATGAGGTCAATACCTGTACTCGCATCCCACTCTTGAAACTTCCGCACCATGCCAACGTGAGTTTATTTATGGTCACGACGGATTTTAGGTGCACCGGCCCCCTTGTACACGACAGTCGTTCGTTGGACAGAGTTTAGATCTTTCAACCGTCCTTGTGCTAATCCGTTACTCTTCCGACTGGACTGTCCCTGCCCTAACACCTAGTTGGAATTGCAAATATAGTAACTTTCAAGGACAAATAAACAAACTTTCAAGGACAAATAAACAAACTTTCAAGGACAAATAAACAAACTTTCAAGGACCAATAAACAAACTTTCAAGACAAACAAACAAACTTTCAAGGACAAATAAACAAACTTTCAAGGTGTGGCCAGCAAGGTTCAAATACAAGTACAGACTGTCTGTTCTTAAACATATTTGTGACTAAATATGACATCGAAATAAATTCTTCAAGAATAAAACTTCTCAAGTATTCTGTTTTGGCCCATTACCTAGCAGTAAAAGTAAATAGCCATAACAACCACCTAGGCTCATTCGTACGTAGGGATTTTTTGCTATTGCGGTAATGGCTAAAACAAAATCTTTTTCCAAGGAAAAGAATTCAGATCTAAGAAAAAACTTTTTTGTCCAAGGAACGAAACTTTATTGAAGAAAAGATCTCACCCACACAAAAACCGCTTACTCTCTCGGAATTTTGGCAATAAGTAATTCAAATAAGTGACTAAAATAGAAGTCGAGCAAGTGTGAAAAATAATAACACACAGGCGTTATACAAGAGATTAAAGTAAATAAAAAAGTAAATAGATTTTACAACCGCATTGAGAATTAGTGACCCACCGCGCACATTTATAATAGGTAAAATAAAATACGTATCCCAGCGTTTTGCAGCGACAAAAGTAATTGAAAACGTGTAGTATTTAATTAGAAAGGAAAAAGAAATAATTGATACTCAGAGAAACTATCAGAAAATCACTTATTTCGAGTAAATTCAAAAGTGTTTATAAGAAGAGTAAAGAAGGAAATGAAAAACGTAATTTTTCGATTAAGATCGATCGTCAAAGAGGGTAGAGCTTAATTTTTTCTACATCTGCTTTAATTATTTCTTACGTTCAATACGTACCGATGAAAAGCAAGGGGAGATATGGAAAAGGAAAGATACTAAAGAAATAATTTCTAGGAAAAATAGATTTTTGCTCTTTCCTTCGCCTGATGTTTGCGACGTTGAATTTAATTCCCGTTTATTAAATGAAAGAAACCCCAACGAGTTTTCTGGGTTTCTACTTGAAATTCACCCATATTGTATGAAGCGAATTTCGAAACTTCATTAATGTTCCAATATAAAAAAAAAACCCATACCATTTCAATATTGCTGCTGATATCAGATTAAACGTGTTCTCATTCTAAAAGAGAATGAATAGACGTCCATTGCACAATTTTTAATGGAAGCAGCCTTCCCACACTTCTTCCTCTTTAACTTGAAAAAAAAGTAGAGGATGAATTTTTAGTATTAAAGATCTGGTTTTAGACAGAATGGGGCGAAGAAAATATATGAGTCAATTCTGAATTAACTATTTGTCTTAGCCCACATGGGATACAAGCTTTTGATTTGTGGCGTGCCAGGATCATGTGACCAAAACTAGTAGTCACGTGACTCTTAGACTAATTTCTTCTGCCAAGTAGAAACAAAAATTCGTTATCTGATTGGTCCCCGGTATGGAAGAAGAAGCCCGTCCATTGATTCATCATCTGATTTTACAGCGCGACATAGTAGATTGGGGATTTCACTATTTTTATCACCACTCTGTAGAAATTAGCATTCACACATCTTCTCTCAAAACATGTTTTCTTCACTAAACGAGGCAACTGGAAGGTTTCGAGTTCGAAACTTCATCCAACCGATCGTCGTGTACGGGCGACTGGTGTAGGTTAAATATATCGTGGCCTCAAATTTCCTCACATAGGTGAGGTTTGGAAGTTTGGAGAGTTGGTGCCTCTCAGTGTCGCGTTGTTGTCCAACTGAGGTTCAAAATTATGAGGTGTCCTAAAATCGATCCCGATATCCCACTGTTTTGCTCAAGTGCTAAGTAAATTTTACTTCCAACCAACCAACCTTAGAGTTAAAATTTCTTTTGGCTTAAGAATGTAATTATAATGACTAAACACCTGTTCCTATGGGGATCACATTGGCAATTTGTATATGAGAATGTTGAAAGAGCAATTTCTTTATGAAAAAGTACATTTTATTTGAACATTATATTTATGCTTATTAGATAAACACTAGAAAAGTTTGAAACTACCAATAATTACAATGGATAAATACTGTGCAATTTGTGTATGTCTCTAGTACGATTTTTCTAGAAGCCTTTCAAAATGAATCAGAAAAAAAAACTACTTTCAAAGAAAACGACCCTCTAAGTACAAACATTTTATTTATAATGCTTATTCACTAAACTATAAACTTCAATTGCATTTAATTTCATGTTAAACCATAGATAAATTATATGAAAATACTTCTAACTTAGCTAAGTGGACTCTGATCCATGCATCCAAGTCTATAGATGTTCAAAATCCAAAAATTAAATTAAATATTCTAAAATGAAATCCCCATCATCATCTTTATATTTACTAAAAATGCTTATCTATTGAATAACATAACTCCTGACATCAATTTCACTGTTGCATAATAAGCAGTTATCACTATCAACTTCTTCAGTTATCACTATCAACTTCTTCAGTTATCACTATCAACTTCTTCAGTTATCACTGTCAACTTCTTCAGTTATCACTATCAACTTCTTCAGTTATCACTATCAACTTCTTCAGTTATCACTATCAACTTCTTCAGTTATCACTATCAACTTCTTCAGTTATCATTATCAACCAAATTTGAGGAAAGCATTCAATACTTTTTCAAGTTTTCCAAAGAAATTAATCGAAATGGGTATCAATACAAGTATAGAACTTGGATCAATGAAGAAGCTTTAACCTCTGCAATTCAGCGGAGTAAAGTCGCTTGATATGAGAATTTTGACATGGTTATTTATATCTATCCGGTTTTTATTAAATCTACACACTGTCACACTGTAGTGCCAGTCAAGAAAGTGGAATCTCCAAGTTTAGTCTTACAGGTTTACAGTTTCTAAAATACTGGTTATTAAGTATCTGGGCCTTCACAACTCTAGAAAACAGTAACAGAACACACAATAAACAGTTGTGTACATGGTTATCTAGCATTATAATATCATATATACACAACACAGACACGGATATCAGATATGCACAACATAAACACGGATTTTTTAGATTTACACGATATATACACGGATATCAGCTATACACGAATTTCAAACTTGCACAGCATATACACGGTTATCAAATAAGTAAAGCATTTACACGGATATAAGATTTACACAATACATAAATGGATTTCAGATTCACACAGCTTATAAGCGGTAAGGAGACGTATAAAACAATTATACGGATACCAAATATACACAGCATATCCGACCAGAAGAATTGGTAAACAGTCTAATACTTTATAGCCCTACCTAAATTCTCTGCTAGAGCCTTCATATACTTTCATCCAATTCAATCAAAAACTCTTTAAAACGCTGATAAAAAATTTAAGCTAATTCCTCCAATAGTTTTTTCACAATACATTTATATAGCTATTTTTAACCATTTAAATTAACTTCTTTGGGGAAAGAGCTGAAATTTCGCAAAGTTGCACATGAATAAGTATCACGTATCAATTTCAATAAAAAATAAGAAGTTTTCCATTTATATTTTCTAGAAACATATTAACCCTACTTATTAATAAAAATTCAATTTTAATGGAGACAACATGAAAGTTTGCTTTCGTTTCTTCAACTCTGAGCGTCACGATATACGCGAGTAGTGCAATATTGTTTTTATATTTCATCCCACATAACTACATTGAAGTGTCAAAAAACCGTGGTACGCCAGTCTTATACTCGGTAGGCCTTCCACAGGAGCATAGAGCTGTAGAAATACGACGGGACATGAACTCCATGAGCTTGCGGAAATATTCTGCAACATTGAACGCAATACTTCCTGCAGAACTGTGTATAATTCTGTTGAATTCCGAGTTTTAGGATCTCTGCGTTCCACAGCGCGTTGTAATGCACCCAAGATGTGTTAGATAACGCTGACATCTGATGACTGAAGTTGGATTAATACAGAAGTTATCAACTCTCCACACTTAATTGGAGTGAAGTAATGGTCGAGTTATAGATAAATACTTATGTACTTGATCTGTACATCCATATATCCAAGTAGAGATTCAAAACCAAATTTCGATATATCCTAAAACAAATTCTTCGCATTTACTAGCATTCGGTATCTTATGTAAACTATCCCTCCAAGGCTGTTCTAATTCTGTATGTAACTATCTGCAGCTGTCTTTAACTATCACAATTAGCCAAAGTTCAGCATCTAGGGACGTAGGTCCATATTAGCTTTGAAGATATATTCCTCGAAGAGAGATTCCATTTAAGTACCTGCATAAATTGGATTAATATCAAAGCTCTCAACTCAATGGCTTCGGTAGAGTGAAGAAGCCTGGTGTGAGAATATGGTTAAGTTAAAATGTTTATGTATTTGGTAAGTATAAATATATACGTTGGTATAAATATGTACGTAGAAGCTCCAAATCAAATTTCCTATTTCATCAAAAACAAAATCCACACATGATTTATGCATTATTAATACTTAGTATTCTTGTCTTCTAAGTTGATTCAACGTTTTGTGTAATTTATTAATTATCACCATAAACCAAATACCAGAATATAGGAAAGAATATCCATTTTCGTTCAAATTTTTCATGCAACGCGTCTCCCCATGTCTTGATAAGTCTGGATACGAAATTGGCTTCCATTCCTTTTATTCGATTTACCTACATATGCCTCCAAAGAGGGAAAGTTACTCAATGACCACCATGTACATTGGCTAATAAACCTAGAATATTTATATCATTAGCTTCAAATTTACAAGCACTTTCAATGAGAGACCTCATTTGTCATCATCTGATCAATTTTGCTAATGACGAGATATCTCATCATCAAGATATTGGAGAGATTTTTATTATGACAAGAACGTGATCTGGTAACTTTCTTCATATGACGAGATATCTCGTCTATCAAGATCAGGTCAGTTTTGCTATTGATTAGCTACTTCGTCGAAGACAATTAACAGGAGGGTTAACATACCTAAGAGATTCATACTCTAGTTGTAACTCTTCCAGAGACGTCAAATGTTCTATCATCACATTTATTAACCCTTTCACATGGCGGTTGTCAAAATTTCAAATTATATCTAAAACAAAATCCACACATGATTTATACATTTATGAAATACCACTACCATCATTTTCTAAGTTGTTTTAATGCTGCAATAACTATCACAATTACTAGGAGGGTTAACATACCTAAGAGATTCATACTCTAGTTGTAACTCTTCCAGAGACGTCAAATGTTCTATTATCACATTTATTATCCCTCCCCACATAGTGGTTGTCAAAATTTCAAATTATATCCTAAAACAAAATCCACACATGATTTATACATTTATTAAATATCACTACTCCATCTTATAAGATGTTCCAATGCTGCATTAACTATCCCAATAAACTAAATCCCGGGATACAAGAAAGGTTCCATATTCGTTCAAGCTTTTCAGAGAAATTCATCGAAGGGAGTTTCAATTTAAGCATCCACAGAAATTGGATTAATAGCGACTCCACGCTTCGGTGGAGAGAAGTAGCTTGATGTAAGAACATGGTCAAGTGAAATTATCTATCAAGAAAGAGCTCGCTATCATGGGAATAGATGCCTTACCGCACCAATGAGATTGGGAAATTGAAGGGGAGGGGAAAAAAAGGGAACGGGAATGTTCGATAAAAAATGGCGGAACACGAACACTATTATTTGCAAAAGAGTCAGAAGTTTCTTTCAAATTAAAAATTGCGCGAGAAGGCACTGGCAAAAAAGTAGTTTGAATAAGTGTTTCTGTTCCTCTTTCGATGGCCAGAGAAGCAATCCAAATTGCTTTGTACTGAGCAGAAACGTTAATTACTTTCTATTCTGCCACGTGTATTGGGAAGTGATGTTTTATTGGCCACTAACGACAAATGATGATAACAATGGTGTTGTTAACACATTCAAACTATAAATAGCTCTCTGAACAAAAGGGGGAAATTTTTCAGACCTGCTTGACAGAAAAGAAACGCGTTTCCCTATTGGACTTCAAATTTGAAGTTTGCAGGGAAACGTAAAAAGAGAGGAAGCGTGTTTGTAGTGCCGAGCTAGTTTGTTGAGTTTCTTTCGCAACTAATTGTTAACTAATTTCTTATTGAAACGCGTTTTCTTTTCTGAAATAGAGAGGAGTTTGGAAATATCGAAAAGTAGTTTTAAAGTAGTACATAATAACCCATGAAGGCACGAAAGTCGGAATTTTAAAGCATTGAACTGATCAATAAATGGATATTGCCCAGAAATAATTATTTTTGAATATTTCCTTTGAAGCATTAGTGGATTTGAAATCCACAGAACTGAATATTCAAGATTTGGTTTGTGCACCTATTTAGTTTCACGGTTAAAATATAGTATGTTTCTAAAGCTGCATTTTGCTTAAAATGATCAAACCCTTATGTTACTTGAAAGTGAAAACATTTAAATGTACTCTAATTCAACTGTTAGGTGACAATGTTTAGCCATTTTTGCATTCCTTAGTGTTGATTTTCCAGTAAAAACATTAAGGAGTGCTAATTATGGTTCCAAAGGGATATGTATATTTCTTATTTCCCAGATCAGCAGTTCTAAACAAAATATGAATTGTTCGCTTCCAAAGATTTCTATTCTATCGAGAGAAGGCTTGTAATATTTAAAGAATAAGATATAACGAAATCTTATTTAAGATAAGCTTGTCTACATTTTCACCCTAAACTCCAATTATATGGAGTTACAGAGTTCAAAATATGATTTTAACTAGGACACTTTTTTTTTTAACATTTTTAAACTGAGTATTTGATGAGTAATTTTATTGCATATATATTAAGATTAAATAAATACTAGTATCAAAACTATTGCACTAACCATTTCAGATAAATATTGCAGCGTTTTAGTGGACAAAATATTTACCACGCCATCGTATAAAAACACGAATTATATTCTATTAAAAACAAATTTTCACTGTCACGAAAGAGCAGTCAAATTTTTTACAAGAATACTTGAAGTTCAAAATTAAGCTCTAATTTTCAAATACAAATAAAACGAGTGATTTGAAATGTAAATAAAAACACTTTAGTTAACACAACGATTTCAAATAAAGATACAAACACATAAGCGAACTCACCAATTTGAAATACAGATAAAATACATTAGTAAACATACCGGTTTAAATTAAAGATACACATTAGTATGCACACCTTTTTCATTTAAAGATAAGATACATTAGTAAACACCGATTTCAAGTACGGATAAAAACAGTTTAGTTAACAAAAACTTTTTAAATACAGATGAAAACATCGATTTCAAATAATGGCAAAAACACTGATTAAGTAAAGATAAAAACATATTAGCACCGATTTCAAATAGTGATACAACTACAGAAATTATCAAGTGCAGACAAAAACACCAATTCAAATATAGTAAATACACTAATATTTAAATACAGACTAAAAATTAAATATAGCCAAAAACATTAGTAAACACAAATTTCAAATGCAATAAAAAAGACATTAATAAATACAAAAGTTTTAAGCAAAGACGAAAACACATTAATAAACACATAGATTTCGAATTCTAATAAAAACACATGGATTCAAATACACATTAAACACATTAGTAAACGCATCGATTTCAAATATAGATAAAACACAATAGTAAACACATCGATGTCCAAATAGAGATAAATAAAAACACACCAGTTACTTCATGTACAAATAAAAACATGCCCATTCAAATACAAGTAAATACACGAATATTTAAAAACACAAATATTTAAATACAGACTAGATCACACCAATTAAATATAGCCAAAAACATTAGTAAACAAAAATTTCAAATCCAATAAAAAAGACATTAATAAACACAAAAGTTTTAAATAAAGACGAAAACACATTAATAAACACATAGATTTCAAATTCTAATAAAAACACACGGATTAAAATACAAATTAAACACATTAGTAAGCACACGATTTCTTTTGTAGAAAAAAAATTTATATTTTGTGAAGAGTACTGGTGGTAAACTACGCGAAGAACATTTCTAACCACAACGTAAGTTTTTCAAATTATCTTCCCATATTTATTATTTTTTCAAAGCATTTTATAAATTAATGGATTCCTCTCTCATTCAGAGTTCATATTTTGCTTCTAAGGGCAAACGGAAGTCAAAAAAAGAAGCCAACCAGTTCCCTGTTAAGAGGAATTTATTCTCGCGTTCATTTTACTCCGAAGACCTCTTAGAGGAAGGGCCGAAATATCGGAGTCGAAATTAGAAAAGACACTTTGATTCGAAAAATAATTGAAGTGAGAAAAAGACGAAAGGAATTGAAAGTAACTAGGACGGAAGACGCTTTGGCCACAATCCAGCTGCAAATGAGCAGATCAAGTTCCCCCATTCCTCAACTAGAAACCTTACTCTGGGTTGAAAAGAAATCTCCAGACGGGGTGGGAATTAAGTTTTAAAACTACCGATGGAACATAATTGCAGTTTGCGACGAAGGTGAACTCTGTCCCTCTCGAGGAAGATTCCAGAAATTGCTTCATCGCAAGTCCGATGTCTCTAATTCGGAATGTAAAGTGATGTACTGTGAGGCATTAATGGGGGTATTCTGAGGCGTTTGATGGTTACACATTTTTAAAATCGCGGGAAATAGAATGAAATTCGAGAGCCTAAATGAGGGTTTGAGGCTCTGGAGAGTTTTTGTGCTGATTTTATTTAATCGCTCGATGAGTTCCTGAAATATTCCCGCATTCCGTTATCATTCCGTGAATGGGGAGTCTGAATAGCTATAAATGAACCTTCGAAATGGCAATGTAACTGGAGATCTGAGTAGTGAATGGAAGTTACTTAGGTGTGTCCTTTGAAAAGGAAATTTAATTTTTCAGCTAAACCTCTGGAATTTAATAAACTAACTAAGATCCTTTTAGATTTGAATCGGTGAAGTGAATTTGTTTCATATTAAAGCAGAATTCTCCAATTGTTTTCCCGAAACTGAGTGAACAGATCTGCGAAACACAACATAAGAAGGCCTTTTAAAATATTAAGATGTATTTAAGGGGAAAGGAGTAATGACTACACAGGACATTATATGTTCTTCATACGCATATCACTCTCTAGAAACGTGAAGATAATTTCAGAATATGTAGTTTATTTATCTACTTACTTTGATCGTACTAGTCAAATAGGTAGAATCTCTGAATTTGGTAGTTTTTTTGTCGACAGCGTGGTAGAGGTTTTTGTTCCGTAGTTTTGCTACGTGCTGCGTTTATATAAATATACATTACTTAACCTTCCAAGTGGTTTGGATGAGTTGTCTATCAATATCTGACTAATTTTGCTAAGGACGAGATATGTCATCTTTTTCTTGCCAATTTTAAATGATGATGAGATCAATATCTGGTCAGTTTTCTTCTAACGACGAGATATCTCGTCCATCAAAATTCGATCAACTTGATGATAACTCGTCAAGACAACCATCAGGAGGTTTATCACTCTAGTTAACAGAATGATTATTTCTCACGATTATCCTAGCCTGATGGTGCTTCTGACAAAAAACAAGAAGACACTCGGATAAGTCACACGCACTTCTATAGATGATCCACGTTGAACTGTTCAATTTCTCCATACATTTTTTCCAACTAATGATGAGTTCCAACTATCTGAAGCTCTGTGAAAACAGACACAGACAGTGCTTCTTTTTCTATCACGACTTCAGTCTTCATTGCCACTCAACTTTATCTTTCCACAACGCCTCCCACCCGGCTGCTAAAGCAAAAATAGGACAATTCACAGAGCAATCTTCCATTGCATAGGCATGCATGCGGAAGTGTTCTTAATGCAACTACCACTCTCTCATGCTATTGGCAATCTATCAACTTATGGTAGGATCTATCGAATTCAGTTACTGCTAAATTCTGGCGAGTGTGTTCTTGCTAGAAATACTGATCTAGTATGCCCGACACCCTCTAAATTGTATCTTTTGTTTATAGCTTTATTTGTGGAAGTGACAACACAAATAATATTCCTTCTGTTTGGAATGATGCGATATTTAGTGTCTGAAACATTTTGTTTCATCTTTAATACTACCAAATATGTGTTATTCTTATGTAATATTTAAATGCGTAAATAAATATGTTCGCTTAAATGTATAAAGATTTTCTTTACTTCAAACCATCAAAATTCCCAACACGTTATCAGGACGAATGTCTCTTATTGAAGAAATAAACATAATTTTATGAGCAAACGAAATGCTATTTTCTAAGCCTAACTTGAAGGGATTCTGAAGTATCGAGGCCTCCACTTTTTGAAGAAAACATAAAGGCATTTGAAAAAGTTATACTACGTTTTAAGAGGTAAGATTTTTAACTTTGGATAATGATGGCTAAAGAATACAAAATCTCAAAATCCAACATTAAAATCCAAATTACTAAGGTGAACTAAGCCACCGCTACAAAAATTAACTTACAATGCAGTAGAATATATTTTATGAATAAGTTACTTAACCATCCTGGAATCGACGAAATATCTCTTTCATCAAGATCTGAACAATTTTGATAATGACATGATATCTCGTCGAGACAAAACTGCCCATCATCCCAAGGGAATGAAGATTCAGATAGGCAAAAAAAACTGTTCCTTGCCTAGTATTGGTGTTTGTTTGAAACAGGTTTAAGCATCAGAAACTGATCACTATAGGTTATTTTTCGAAGCGAAGATACACCACCAGGTGTGTTAATTTTCCATATTAATACCCTCCTTCTCTAATATTATAAAATTAAGTGTTTTTTTTTTCCTACTCGCAAAGTCCTGACTAATTTATAGCACTTACAGTAATGAAATTTAACACATAGGTAGTCTGATTTTTTTGAAATTTAAAGGTCGAGGCGAATTTTAAAATTCAATCTAAAACATTTTAAAATGAATTTAAGGAAATTCAATTATTATTGTTTTCCTTGGAATGGCAACAGCATAAAAGATCAGATTGTAAATTTATTTTTTCCGTTTTCATTTTGCACGGATTAATGATTTTCCAGCCGACGAATTCGTATGGGAAATCGTTGCAATCACTGAGGGTTAACGAGCAGTGGTCACACTTGACCACACGAAAAGAACTGTCACGGGCAACGCCGTGCTGGCCACGCAGTGGCTAGTTGTATGATAAAACCCACCATACTGGTACTAAAACACAATATCGCACTACTAGTGGATGATCCACTATTTGCGTTCAGAGCTACGAATTGGGCGCGCACATCCTTTTCATATACACTAGCGTGTTTCACAAAACATTCATGAACAGGAACAGTATACTACAAGAATCTTACACTTAAGCAGAATGAAGAGGTTTTTACATTAACTAGAACCAAGAGACAAATAACATCCAGCACGCATTATTTGTTGAGCCTGAAAAGGCCATCATCCATCAAATCAACATCTAGTTTTCGTCGCTCCAGATAATGAAAACAGAACCAGTTTTGTCCACATTGAATCGGGGAACACATTGAATGCACGTTACGGATTTCCATTTATCTCACTTTAAGGCTTCTCGTGCAGGGGGCTGAAGAGATAACCTCTGAATCAAAGATAATGCGCGCAGACGTGCTCTAATTTCCTGCTGCATCGCCAGTTTACGAATACAATCAGATCGCAAACAAATAAGCTGCAAAGGAATGGCGGAGAGGACAATTGCTTACCAATTCTGTGAATAAACATGAGGACGTCTCTAATTTTGTATTTGGTACTTGACTTGTCAGTTGCAGGTTTCCTAACTTTTTTGTCTTCATTATTCGGAGTCCGCAGTCTCCAGATGGATAATGTAGGGTGAAAAACGATGACACGCAAGCAGATTTAATGTATTCAGGAGAAGGGATTGCGTGTATGCCGAATTAAAAATGGAGGTGCATGTAAGTAAATTTAGTGGGCTGGTTAAAAGCGTTGAGATATACTTAACTTCAGCATTCGACATGGTGTTTCTAATTGAATTAGACATTTTTGTAACATTGAATAGACTCCAAGTGGTTTCAACAAGATATCTACTCGTCTACTTAGATCAGACCAATTTTTCTAATGACGAGATATCTTGTCGTCAAAGTACTGCTCATTTTTTGATGATGACGAGACCATAGGTCAGTTTTCTTCTAATAACGACACATCTTATCCATCAAGATCTGCCCATTTTCGCTCATGATGAGAAATCTCGTGGAAGCAACCAACAGGAGGGTTAGCAAGGAATGTATAACGTAGTATTGTCATTCCGTAGAGTTAGAATCATGTAAACAAGAATAATTAATATGGAATTCATCTGAGAGTTAAAAAGGTATGTGTGTACCGAAGTAGCTTTAGTAGCTTTTATCAAGATCTGCCCATTTTCGCTCATGATGAGAAATCTCGTGGAAGCAACCAACAGGAGGGTTAGTAAGGAATGTATAACGTAGTATTGTCATTCCGTAGAGTTAGAATCATGTAAACAAGAATAATTAATATGGAATTCATCTGAGAGTTAAAAAGGTATGTGTGTACCGAAGTAGCTTTATATGTTTCTATTCGTTAAATAACCAAACTTATAAGAGGGAATGTTGATAAAAACTTCATTAATGAATAATAAACACTTGTAATTGAAATTTTTTATTCGACTCGAGTCAGCCCATCCTAGTCCTCCTATTATTTCCTGAGTAATTTTTTCGCTCAATTGAAACAGTGTCTTCAGTCTCAGTGCTTTTAATTTAATGCAAAGCAAACCTCTTTCGAGTGCAAAAATACTTGATAAAAAAAACCCCGAAAATAAGTGATTGGTAAATAAGAAGCGTACGAAACAAACAGAAAGAAAGAGTAAAAACTCTTGCAAAATCAAGTCCAATGAATTTAGTTACTTTTACATTCGAGCTGTTAAAATGTTTCGGATTTATTTGCATTTAAATATTTAAGCACACGAAACTTAATTAGTCTGAAATCATAAAAATATGCTTTCCCGATGAAATAAAAATCTTCCATTTTCACAAGTAAACGAATAAATTAATTCAGATCAACTTCCATAAAGATTATTTTAATTATGTTAAAATACTTCGAATAGAAGATCCGATTTATGCAACCATTTAAGAGAATGCAGTAATTGAAAAGGATAGTTTATATATATAGTTACAAAACCAACTATATATATAACTGGAGAAATATTCCTACATAGCGTTGTGTTTTCTGAGGTTCGTTCCCCCCCCCCCAATATTATATGTTTTTATCAAACTAAATCTAGGTGGCGGCAGTGATTTTGCGGTGACACCTGCTTCCTATTAGGAAGTGGCTTCACGTGGCTTGTTTCTGAATACGAGATTTCAAGACATCAATAATAAAAAAACGAATTGCGAATCGAAACCACGACAGTTGATTGGTCAAGGCCAATTAGATTAAACATCAGACATTCGGTATGTAGGTATGTACTTAATTTAACGTCGCGCTGGACAAACGCAACAGTCTATTGGCGACGGTCCGGGATCAGTCCTCACAGGAATGATCCGAGGACACCACCTCGTATTTTAGAATGACGGTTAGGTGACGTCAACATCTGAAGCAGCATTTGAATTGACACCCCATTCTCAAAACTTCCACACCACGTCTAGCCAGTCGTTCGGAGAAAAAAGTTTGGAATTCATTCTTAAGAATTCTTACTAGCAAATTATTGAAATCGTATTCGAATATCAAGCCAAGTGACGTTACGTTCGGAATATATACATGAAACACTTTCCGTCCCAGAAGCAGTACCACCACATACATTACGCTTCACAAAAAATCCTCTCCCACATGTTAGCGAAATATACATGATATACTCGTATGGATAGTAAAATGTTTTGGATAATAATCTATTTCAATAGGTTAAATGATCATCAAATGGACTGTCGTAAACTTTTAGCGTCCAGAAGCCATTGAGATGTGCAATATATATATTTTAATGGTTGCCCCAGATTTCAATGGTTTTATGGTTGTCCCAGATCTTAATGGTTTTATTGTAGCCCCATATTCCAGTATTTTTATGGTTGCCCCATATTCTAATATTACTATGGTTGCCCCATCTCTCAATATTCTTATGGTTGCCCCATCGCCCAATATTTTCATGGTTGCCCCATTTCCCACTATTATTATAGTTGCCCCATCTTCCAATATTTTTATGGTTGCCCCAGATTTCAATGGTTTTATGGTTGTCCCAGATCTTAATGGTTTTATGGTAGCCCCATATTCCAGTATTTTTATGGTTGCCCCATTTCCCAATATTTTTATGGTTGCCCCATTTCCCAATATCATTATAGCTGCCCCATCATTAAATATTTTAATGGTTGCCCCATTTCCCACTATTATTATAGTTGCCCCATCTTCCAATATTTTTATGGTTGCCCCAGATTTCAATGGTTTTATTGTTGTCCCAGATCTTAATGGTTTTATGGTTGCCCCAATTCCCAATATTCTTATGGTTGCACCATTTCCCAATATTTTTATTGTTGCCTCAGATCTCAATGTTTTTATGGTTAACCCATATCCCAGCATTTTTATGGTTGCCCCATCTTCCAATATTATTATGGTTGCCCTATCTCCCAATATTCTTATGGTTGCACCATTTCCCAATATTTTTACGGGTGCCTCATCTTCGGCCGTTCGGGCTGTTTATGAAATTTGAGCGATAAATATTGCAATAATTAAAAATAATTAAAAAATCCTATAATGATACTCAATTTAATGATCAAGTAGGTAGTTGAATTAGCGTCGTAATTGAGAGATGGGCTATTGGAAACGGGATAAAGGACAAATCCCAAAAGGAAGGATTCGAGGACAAGAACTTGTAATTATAAATCACGGTCAGATGGTGAACATTTGAGCTAGCACCCCATTCTCCAAACTTTCACACAACATTAACAAGAGAATATTTGAGGACACGACTAACTTAACGTACATTCAGCCCCCAAGGTACACGATGGTGTTTGGTTGGAACTCTCAACCCTTCGGTTACTAATCCGGCACTCTTCTAGCCGGGCAATCACGGCTGTCTTTTAATTAGGAAATGCTATGCTTTCAAATATCGAATACATAAAAATGTATATAGGAGGGAATAAAAGGTGACTTGATTTGACCAGTATTTTAACACTCTAGGTGGTATATCTGCCCTGTAGTGGAGCAAAAACTTGTTCCAAACTGTCATCATTTCTGTGCAAGGGACAGTTTATTTTTCGTACTTGGCTTATGTATTTTTCGTACTTCATTCCACCATGGTGTAATGGAGAAGTTTGGTCTTGATGAAGATACTAAGCAGAAACGGCCAGATCTTAGTCTATACAGACTATCAAGATCTAGTCAGTTTCACTAATGGCGAGCTATCTTGTCTTCAAGATGCTGTCGATATTTTAAGGTGATGAGATCAAGATATGGTCAGTTTTTTCTAATGACGATTTATATCATCCATCAAGATTTGATCAGTTTTACTAATGACGCTATCATTAAGATATTGTCAACTTTTTTATGACAAGATCAAGATCTGGTCAGTTATCTTCCAATGACGAGAAGTCTCATCCATCAAAATTTGGTCAGTTTTGCCAATGAAGAGATACCTCCTCAAGACAACAAGGAAGGTGGATGTGTTAAGAATAAATTAAGAGCCTCTTAAATTACTCAAAAAACCTAATTTCACGGTAATCGTAAAAAAAATGAACGCAACCAACTTTCACGAAGTAATAGACTGTCAAAAAATTATTTCTTAATTTATCATTCACCGATCTTTACCCATTGTACCGAGGGTAAGTGATACGGTAGATTTGCATGTGGATTTTTCATCAAACTTAATTTAATTTCTACCACACGGAGAAAAAAGATAATTTATTTTTCACAAAAACTGACTGACAAAGACAATCTTAATGGCGCTTATCACTCACTTATGGTCGTGGGCGACTCCGATGCGTATCAGATATCGATGATAAATTTATGTTTCAATTTAATTCATAAACTTTTTACGTCAGAGCGCAAAAACCCAACCAGCGTAGCGGAAGAAATACATTTACTGGTTGTCTACTCGTGTGATGTGAATCTAATATGAAAAGATATTCAAATGATACTTTATACGAAGGGATTGAAATAAATAAAAGTACCACATTCCCCATTAAAGAAGGTTCTGAGACAGAATGTATTAATTTCCTGTTTCTTCTATCCTTAGAGAGCTGATCTCAACTCCAGATATTCAGTCGGGGGGGGGGGGAATAAATTACATTGTCCAATTCTCGCGGTTTCCAATTTCATTCTTCCCTTCTTTTTTCTAATTGCAAGATTATAAACCTGCCTCCTGGAGTGAGTATCAAATTAATGTCGTCAGTAGGATTAGGTTAACATCAATAATGACGATGGGTTTTGTAAAAAAACATTTGCTTTTTTGCGCTCCATAGCGGCGATGTGGGCTGAACAAAAAGGAGGGAAGGACGGATTTCTTTCGGAAATGAATTTATCTCGTGAGATTCTTAAACGTAATCTTCAGGAAATGTTGTCAACTTATTAGTGAGGAGAGATAGCTTGAACACATATTCGTCTATCGAAATATTTCTCTGCGAGTAAACCTTGGGACGTATATTTAGTTTTACACGCATCACGTTTTGTCGGTTGATTTTTTTTGTTGGGTGATATTCTTCAGGATGATGTAACATATTTTATTTTTCTTTGTAAAAAAATAGGGTCTTAGAAACCTCTGACGATTTTTCGTGATTGATTTCAATTAAGTCAAAAATTAAATTTTTATATGTGTTCTGATTAATTTCTGAAATTAGAAATACACCTAGTTATAAAATGCTTATTAGCTGTATGAGGTATTTTCTATCAAGCTAAATGTAGGTTGTGGTTGTGTTATGTTGAGGAAACGTGTTTTCTATATGTATTCAAAACGCAATGTCCGTTGGCTTGTTTTTTTAATACCATTTCACCATTTCGTCAGTAAAATTCCATGGAGTGAATTCCGAATAATCATTTACAAAGGTGAATACAAATGATCATAGATTAAACGCCAAACTTTGGCGAAAGTGCGATAAACTAAATTTCTAGGTAACCATGATAGCTATAATTGGAGAGTATTTGGACTGTGCAGAAGTAAAATGTCGCATACTCGTCCGGGGGGTTTGTTTGTTCACAATTAAAAACCTACTGACTTAAAGATGATTCGTTTTGAATGATTTATTATTTAACTGTGCATAAATCCGATATTCATTTTAAACTGTAAGGGGTCCGGGACTCAAAATTCTAAAATGTTCAATTTTAAAGTTTTTAAAGTTTTCTGAAATTTTTTCTGTAGGCATACATTGTATTCTGCAATTATAATAATTATTTTATAGTTTCAAAATTTAAAATCTTTTTTATTAAATTAAAAAATGTCAAAATTTGGACGTTGGATTAAATTGATATATCTTAAAATATTTTATAACAAATTGCTTCATTATTTAACTTCTAAAAGTTCATACTATAAAGAGTCTTCGTGATTTTTGTTTAAATAATTAGAAAAAAATTTAAAAATATTTTGTTCAAAAACTACACAAAACACATTGTATACAAAGTTCGAAAAATTACAGAAAAAAAAATATTTTTCATGTAAACAATTGTTGAAGACAAATTAAACAAATATATTTGAAAAGTAAATGTAGAAAATTGAGTTCATTTAGGACAAGTAGTTTTTAAGTTACATCGATTTTTACTATTGAAATCCCATTTAACACAAAAGGAGAAAAAGAGCATTTAAAATTATGAAGGCTCGTTTGATTAGCAGCTGTCATGTTTAAAAAAAGTTGAATATTTCCAGTTCTACTGATGGTAGAAAAAAATATATAGGTATAATTTTATCAAGCAAGGTCTATATTATTTTTTAAGATAAAAAAGATTGATTTTTTTAAATATTTTGAGTCTAAACCCCAATTAAAGTAAAAAAGAGGAAGTCAAGCGAAAATAATATCTTTATAAAAATCAACGGCTTATTTATGTGTTTTTTATTTATTTCATTTTATTTCCTCAATACATCTTTATGTCATCATCATCATGTTATAAGATACACATTTAAAATTTTTTATTGGGGTATAAAGACAAATTGCCGTTTTGTTACTTACGAATACGTTTTCACCACATCGCCTAAATAGCCATAAACTATACTTTAAAGTAACTTCTGTAGATATCATGTGAATACAGTAACGGAAGTAAAATCTTCACTTTTAGTCTTGTTTGTTTTGTCACTCTGAAGTTAACTCTCATTCACATTCGCGTATTAGTTGAAATTACACTCTGGATAAATGAGAAATGAATGTGGCGGAAATGATTTTGTAAGTACTACGAAATATATTGTAGTCCATCGAAAGTACAATACCATTAAGGACAAGAGATCTCAAAACCATATTTATTATGCAATTAACATAAGGCACAAGGGGAATGATTATAATTACAGTTCCATCGGATCAACATTTCCATCCTTTTCTTTCAAGGAGAGTGCGGGATTAGTATCCAATGGCATCCCAAACCATAACGAAAGGTGGCAGACCAGTATGGCGATGCAAAATGCAAGAGTCATGGAGTCTGTTGTCAGATTTCGAATGTAACCCTCGTGGTATTGTAAACAGACTAGCGATTAGTTTGAAATGACCATGTCCTATCATTCGTTTATCTATGTGCAGCGTTATGAACACCACTGCAGTCACAGACGCTTGTAGTGTAGAGTGACAGTCAACGGACGCTTAGAAAAATTTCCCGCTTCTGCAGACGTCGTCGAATTATACGTGCTGGTCCAGATTGCTGGGCAACATACTTTAATTCTTGAGCTAGGGTTAATGATATTGCATGACAGTCTGTTATAACTATGCACCTAGGATCGCCTCTCCGTGGCTTGTCAATTTTTTGGAAGGACAACCAGCAGTCTTTATAAGCCACCATTCTTCCTATGTCAAACTCAGAAACGTGTTTGCATGACCGTATTTTTTTGACGATGCACAAATAAGCTTTCTTTACACAGGGACCTCGAAGAAAACACATTTCCAATCCCTAAAACCGGTTATGTTTCCCACTTTTATACTGCTTACAGGGGCGTTACTGGTGCAGATGATATGAATATACGCTGCAGCGCTAATCATTTGCACATAATTTGTGATCTACACATTGTGCAAATTTCAGGGTTATCGTGTTTTTCTTCACGGTGATGCTTTTTCGATAGCCATTAGTGTACTTATGAATACACAGTTATTATTTTATGTTGCTACTATTTAAGTGCTAAGACAAATCCTAAATACACCAAATTCATAAATTTCAATACGTATTCGAGTGTGTGATATCCGTAAAACTTATCTACCCTATGCTCTCTAGGATCTTTCCCTTGGAGATAGAACCCGGATCGTCGTTAATAGCCCGTTGTATTGCTTCAGTACGACGTTAATTAAATACCTACCTACCCTATGCTCTACATTAAAGTTAAAATCTCCCTATTTCTCACTTTTTAAAAATTCAGATATTACTTGATGTAACAACAATTCATGTGTACGACAGACCCCAACTGTATGAAATTCACATTTTCGTAGTCATCGCTTGATGCAACTGATATTCAAGTGCTACTACAAACTCTGAACGGGTCAAAGTGTCACATTTTCAAAGCCATCATTTCATGCAACTTCTTTTCATGTGTTAAGATAAAACTTAAATACACCTAACTTATATTTTCATAGATATAAATTTGTAAAACTATTCAAGTTTTACAGCAAATCCCCAAATGTGTCGAAATCCCATCTTGATAGCCATCATTTGATGCCAGGATAAACCTCAAATTTATATTTTAATATATAGCACTTGGTCCAACAACTATTCAAGTGCTGCGACCAAACTCAAATACACCTAATTCATATTTTCATACGTATCACTTAGTGCAACGACTATTCAAGTCCTACGACAACCCCCCGAATGTGTCAAAATCACATTTCGATAACCATCAATTGATGCTAGGAGAAACCTCAAATTCATATTTTCACAGATTGGTGCAACGATTATTCAAGTGCTGCGACAAAACTCAAATACATCTAATTCATATTTTCATAGGTATCACTTGGTGCAACGACTATTCAAGTGCTACGACAAACCCTAACGCGTAAAATTCGCATATTTCTAGTCATCACTTGATTCAAGTGTTACGAACACCAAACACAGCTGATACACAGTATCCAAGCAACTTTTCCCAGAATTTGTATACACTTAAGTCATCTCAAAAATTAATCTAGAAAAGCAATCGGCACCACATCGGCCTCGTTGCAAAGATCAGATTACCCGTGCAAAAAGAAAGCCTCCATCACCTGCACAAAACAGAATATTGCTTTTGCCAAGACCCTCCTACTTGAGAATTAATTTAAACGGGGATGGATTTTTCGGAAGAAATCCCTTACCTCTGTTCCTACCAGGACAGTACCAGGGTGCGCTGTAATGAAGGGAACCCCTGTCTAATGCGATTCCTTCAACACCAGAACTAATGGCGCGTGTTCTCTACACCAAACTCATTACGTGACAAACGAGTTTTCATTCAATTAGGCTGTAATCATACTCCTCTCGTAGAAT
This sequence comes from Metellina segmentata, assembly GCA_947359465.1. Taxonomy (NCBI): domain Eukaryota; kingdom Metazoa; phylum Arthropoda; class Arachnida; order Araneae; family Tetragnathidae; genus Metellina; species Metellina segmentata. Next base: position 36,297,084 of record OX375884.1, read on the forward strand.
AATTGTAATCTAATATTTGTGAGCTCTTTTCATAAAGTTCGTCCGCTTTTATTACCAAGTTCCTCAAGTTGCACTTGGATTGCTTATTAGAAAACGAGCCAGGAACTTCGGGCGTTCGTTGTTGCACAGTCCACGAAGGATAAAACTTGAACCAACCTTGAGCACCAGTTGACTTTAATTACGGTTTAACAGATCGATGAGGCGCGCTGCAGCGACGCTTTTTTAAAATGTCGATGTTTTTTCGAGAATTGAAAATGTTCTTAATTAAAGCTCTTGTTTTTATACGTCTCGCCGTCATTTCTGGAAATATTCCTGTCGAGGGAAAAGAAACACCAAGGGATCTGGAAATTCGCATGATTTTTTTTAAATGGAAAGAGCTTTCGGTGTAATTAGGAGGCTCAATATATTCTTATTACACTTTATCTTTTGTAACGTTAATTTTAACAAACTACGTGTTTTTATTTTTGTGTCATATTTTTTTATACACTTGTCTGGATACATAATCCAGAATAAATGTATCAAAAATATATTTCCCAAAACTGAAGAAGGTTCTTAATTCGTTCACGTTATAAAAATGAAACATAATTTTCTTATCAAAATTTCAGGTTAACTATAATGTAATAGTTGTTTAGTTTGCTTCAAGGTATTAAATAGATGCGTAAAATTTCCTTTCAAATTTATATCATTCTGTTTACATATTTTGTATTAAAATATATGTATCAAATGTCCATTTTAATTCAGTAAACTAATATAATTTGGAGGCGTACTTGCAAAGGAAGAAAAGTGTCTGTTACAAATATATCAAATGCTAAACATAATTGAAGGTAAAATACACTGATGTCCAAAATTAAGGTCACAAACATACAATCTGTCCCAACTGGCGAGCCTTCATACTGTTAATGAGGGTGTGGAGAAATGCTTGCGGCAATAAATCCCATTCTTCCAAAAGCCCGGCTTTTAACGCCTGGAGGGTCCTGGGTCGGGGTAACATCGTACAATGGCTCTTCCCAGACCATCCTAAACATTTTTATAGGATTGCGATCCGGAGACTTCGAGGAGACCCGGAGAAGGGTTGTCAAGATCACAGGGATCACAGGGAAAGTCCTGAAAAAGACGAGCGGGTAGATACCGATTGGTTTTTCTTCCGAATTAAAAATAATCTACGCTACCGTCGTTACATAGCAGTCAATGCTTTCTGGTTAAGTATTTTCCATGTTATGTATCGTGTCCTTTTCATGTAATAAATTATATTGGGAGTAAAAACTGCTGGCTTGACTTACTGCGTTTTGGAAGCAATCATCTAACAAAGTGATTTTCCAATTTTGATCTATTTAGATAGTTTGAAATGCTCTGATTATGGTAAAAAAAACCGCATGAAAAAATTCGCCTTTGTTCGTTTGTAACGATGTTTCGAACACACCTATTTTTATTTTCAGCTGTTCGTTTGTTTACGTTTTTTTTATTTTGGTTTGTAATAATGCTATTAATTTTTGGAATTATGGTATTCATTTGTTTCGAAATTTTTAATAATAATATTTCTGCTGTAACAAATAGAAGCAGAATATGTACTACGCAACTCTTTCATTTCACAAATCCATTTTGTTTACTTGAACGCACGTGAATATATTTTGCTATTTCAACTTTAATTGCATTTATCTCGAGAATGGTAATTTTCAAGCTTGCGCGCCCTTTAACTCTGCAGCTAATGAACGTAGACTCCTGAAATTTTGAATGAAAATAGATTATCCAAAAGGCTTCAAAATAAAACCAAAATTTTACTCAAAAGCTAAAAAAATATTAAAACATTTTGATATAGTATGAACGAAAATTTGGAAAAAATTAATGAACTGAAATATGAATTGATCGTGTTATATTTATGTGTTACTAAACTGCTGTTTTTTGGTTCTAATTTAAAATAAAAGCATTGTGTTACTCATATCAGCCATTAGTTTTATAGAAAATGCACAGGATATGACTCCGGATGTTGCGCACAGGTTGTGCTTGTAAAAAAAATAATGTTAAAAAATCACCTTATGTAAATTCTAGTAAAATATTACTTAATTTTCAAAAAACAAACGAATTTTTCTGCATTGCGTAGTATAAAGTATAAATAAACCCTGCAAAACATTTCATTATGAAACACATAAAACTTTTGGTGATACAGTTCACCGAACTTGGTCTATTTTATTAGCTGATTTGTATGCTTAAAGGTACTGTGCCCACTTATCGTAATACTACGGCGATGATGGTTGTTTCTTCAAACAGGATCGAGCTTCATGTCATACTGCAAAACGTGTGCTGGACTGGTTTCCTGAAAATGAAGTGAATTTGCTGTACTGGCCTGTTCAGAGTCCCGACCTCAATCCGATCGAACAGATGTGGGACGAACTGGAGCTACGAGAACGACATCGCCACGCACGCCTATCTTGACAACAATCTCATTTCACAGCCTTGCAAGAGGCATGGCGAGCTATTCCTGCCAAGACGTACAGAGAACTTGTGGAAAGTATGCCTCGACCTATTGTAGCTGTAATACAAGGAAATGGAAGGCCTACCCGTTACTAAATAGAATAAAAAAGCAATTTTTCTGAAAAACATGCAGTGGCCAAATACCTTTGTCTATATAGCGAATAAAGATTAGTCATTTTTGCAATTTTCAGGCAAGCTATTTTAGTCTTAAAACACATATTTACAATGGTTTATATCCATACTATTCAATAGGTAATGTTATCTCTCTAATTTTCAAGTTTTAACCTTTACGCTGTGACAGATAGACAGTTGTTACCACTAAAATATCGCTTACACCAGCAGCATGGTAGCGGTGGTTGTTATCCCTTTTTTAAGTGACCGCTGGCATCGATCACCATTTAAGAGCTGTCAGCGACTGACCTTCTAGAGGATCCATCCTTTTATTCGGTACCCTACTCTGTGGACCCTGAGGTGTGAACGCTTTGGGGTAAAGGCAGAAGGTCACTCTGGTGATATACGCCACACAATACTATGAAAGGAAAGCGTCAGTCGTAAATGCGACTCAAGGTTCCATCTCTCGAGTTAAGTAATTTGGTTAGGGGGTTGGACATGCAGGCGAAACAGCCGTTCTTGGAGACGATTGAAAAAAAAATCTAAGCGCCGTAGCGTAATGACCCGTTTACGACTCTCCGTATGTCCGTATGCGTCGAACCAATGATAGAGGAGAACCATGTGATTGACAGATGGGATGGATTACGCAGACCCTATCTGTAGCTTCGTATGCGTTTAGGAGGAGCATACGGAGAATCGTAAACAAGCCTTATAGGTTAAGTACACATTTAAACAATCAGAAATTTTGTTGATCCTTTTGAATATTTTGGCTGAAATATTTTCATTAAGGAACATATTTCTGTGGCTTATAATATCACTGCGTTGACCGTAGCCTATAGATTCTATTGAATCGTACCCTTTACTAAGACATCAACTCAAATAATTTTTTACAGAATCAATCCAATGAATAAATTATGTGCCTTCTTTAATGTGCATTAAAATATGTTTCATGTTAAACATGTTTTCAATTTCTTTGCAAAAATACGCTACATTTTGTTCGTTAATGTAACTAATTTTATCCGGGATGCAAAGAATAAAGTGAACTCCAAATCACTACACCACCCAAGCATGAACCGAGATTTAAACATAGTCAGGAACCCAATATTCAGTAATATCTATACGTGTGATTTCGCACTTTATTCAGTTATTGTATGAACCCTTATTTGTTGAATATCGCAGTGTTTGTCAAGAAGGCAGATATTCAAAATATACATTTAGGGTAAATGATTGTTAAATGCTACGTGAACCTGATGCCTTGTGACGTTAAAAAAAATTAGAGAACACTGAACCGACAGCTGGTTGAGTGTGATCATACTGCTACTATTTAATCAAAAGTACACTTATATACTTTTCATTCAGGTGCTTATATACTTATAAACGCAACAGTTATGCAATCAGGTATTTATTTACGCATCATGTAACAATTGTCAACTCCGAAAAGACTAAACTTGGAGATACTATTTTTTTTTCGACTTACGCGGCAAAGACGAACAGCAATGTACAACTTGATGAATGGTGTAATTAATGCTCAGAGGCTCAAAACGAGATACTGGAATCTTATAAACTTTCAGAATGGCATTGGTTCAGTTTGTATTCACGTCTTCGCGAAGTACAACTAGTGGATGACCATATCGTACCTTGTAGTAAAGAATTGATATAGTATGCTTCATAAAAAAAGTGTCTGATGTCTCGCAACGTCAGAGAAAGATCATACTGTTATCTAGAGTAAAAAGGTAGATAGTTATTTATGCAGGATATAACAATCTCCAACTCGAAAAGACTGAACTGAGAGGCTCTGTTTTCTTGATTAACATGGGAGTTAAAACAAACAGATCTACCAAACTTGATAAATAGTACCATTCATTCTGAGAGGTTTAAAACGAGATACTGGAATCTTATGTTGGAACTTTCAGAATTTCCAAATCCAGGATATATATTCATGTTCTCAGAAAGTTCAACTAGAGGATGACCTAAATCGTGTCTTTGTGTTTGAGTTGGTATATATGATGACGTATATAACAATATGGTGACTCAAGAGCTGGTTGAGTCATCATATTGTTATATAAGGTAAAATGTCAGATACAGTAGAGTCCCGATTATTCGAGTTAATGTGGACCAAGACCAACTCGGATAACCGAAAAACTCGGTTAAAGCGAAAATTGTAAATAAAATAAATCGTGTAGGATTAAATGTATATTTTAACAAATACAAAAGTTATTAAGATACACAACATGCAATTCATATTGTTACGATAATTAAAGAGTTCTTAATTAAAAAAGTCCTTAATTGTTTTTTGTTTTACTTTTCTTTGGCATTTTTCTGCATCAATGTTTCGCCATTTTTTTATCATAACAGGATTGCTGGTGTCGCTTTTTGTTGTTCTATATATTCAATAGCACTTTCGATAGCTTTTATTCCATCTGCATGTGAGATTTTCATATGTCAATTTTCATCGTCACTGTCTTTTCTTTCTCTCTTTCTCATCATCATCGCTAGATTAATTTTCCTTGTTGACGATAATTTTATCTGTAATCTCTTGTTGTACGTCAGCGTTTACCCAGTTACGGATTTCGTTTTCCTGAGTGTTTGTGAGATAAGTACAGAATTTTTTTCGGGAGTTTTAAAAATGGAAAATAAAGAACCAAAAATAAATCCTAGAAATATTTGATAGCTCGGTTAAAGTGGAAACTCGGATAATCGAGGTTTTACTGTACTTATATATAGCGGATATAACAATCGACAACTCGAAAAGACTGAACAGGGAGATCCAGTTTTCTTGATTAACGCGGCAGTAAAAACAAACAGATCTACACAACTTGATAAATAGTATCATTCATTCTCACAGGTTTAAAACGATATACTGGAACCTTATATTGAACTTTCAAAATTTGCTGGTACAGGGTTTATATCCAGTTTCTCAGAAGTTTCAACTAGGAGATGCCTATCTACGGAGTAGAGATTTCAAGCACATGGAGTGGTCAGCACGATCTCCGGATATTAATTCGCCAGACCATGTGTAAGATGCACTAGGAAGCTGTTCACAATTTTCTCATCTCCACCCCTGACCATTCCAAAGGTCTAAACTGCTCTTTTTCAGGAGTGGACATCATTATAAAACTGCTGGTCTCACACATATGACGAAGCAGTAAATAATATATATATATATATTAAATTGTATTACAAATATTAATTTTTAACACAACAATAACAAATGTTTGATCAATTTATCACTCATTTAAAGCAATCTTACTCGATTTCTGAAGACCTAATTTGATATTGCAGTTCGACATGCATTTATCTAATGAGGAATACTAATAAAAAAAATCTGAATTATTAAAAGATTATTCACTGTCAATCTCTTATATCTCTTTTTTCTGGTCGTTTTGGGTCTATTTTAGTTCTCTCAGTTTCTGCTCAAATTATATTTGTCTAAAGTTGTTATGACAAGGTGACTATTGAGGGTTACCACCTAAGTTTTATTAATTGCAGTACATAAGTTATATACTCTTTTGAGATGAATAAAATCTTATTTCAAGACAGCAAATTTTTGTGAAACACAGTTTTCAAAAACATAATATAAATGCAATTATGAAACAATCTGTTAATTTTAATGCAGTCAATTTTGCTGTTTTTAAGAATTTAAATCATATACGCGTCATCATTGTTGACATTCATAATTTCGCATCAATATTATTTCCGTATCATTCGTTTCGATAAAAAAAGAGCACCGTGAAAAGATAATATGCAAGCAAAAACATCATTACGCGATTGTATTTTCTTTGAAAGTTATATGCGCGAAAAATATACGATTTCAATTTATATAAATTAGTGAAAATACGTGTAAAATATAGGAATTGAACAGTATCTCACAGCAGATATATTTGTTCCTTACAGATGAAACTCAGCTTGCAAAGAGAGTGTGTGTGATTTTAACCATTATAGATAAATGCTACATAAAGTGGATCCAACAATTCTTTTATTCAGGAAAGTAGTCACCTTCGGCTTCTGTTACCCTTTCCCAGCAATCTAACAACTCTTTCTACTCCTTTTTATCTTCTCTGGTATCTACAAATTGCTTGAACTCCCTTTCGACGTCTTGTCGATTTTGGAATCACTGATTTCGTAAATGATTGTAGATTGCTGAAGAAAGATGATAGTCCTCAGGCGAGATGGTATGAGGAATATGGGGGATGAGGTAGAAGTGCCCAGCATAATCCGATAATCATTTTCTTGGTCGCTCGTGATTTGTCTGGAATTATCCTGGTGGAAGTGAACACTGTTAGCAAATGTTGGCTAATTTCAGGCCATTGCAACAGAAACCCGTTACAACTGTGCTGAGTAGACATCAAGTGTAATAGTTTCCTCATTCGGCAGAACCTCAAAATTAAGAACAACCTCATTTCTGGTGTGTAAACAATCTGGGGGAAGTGGACTCTGTAGTCGAATGTTGGCTGTTTATGGGTTGATGTAATCAAAACGTGTTGAAACTGTGCTGATAAGAATTCAAATGTAACCGATTCCTCAACGAGCAGAAGTTCAAAGTGAACAGTCTGTATGGTGGTCCATCAAACCCAAAGAAACACCGTTGTTTGGGGGTTGATAAGTTTCGTTGTCAACGACTTTGAATGTTGAGGACTACCAATGGTGAGAATGCTTCATGCGATCGTATCAACTTTTCATCACATTTCATTATGCGATCCCTAAATGGTTTCGTTCTGTGAGTTGATAAAATATGGTTAGCACAACCATGGTTTCGCTCAGTTCTTGAAACGGCACTGAGTTTCCATGTTTTATCAAGTCGATGCAAATGGGTTCATTATAAATGTTACAAATGAATATTTTTTTGCCTTAGAACATTTTACCAAATCTTGTCAATTTACAAAAATATATATGTCAAAATTGAAAACACAAAACCATTTATTAGAAACTAGAAATTTTCAGAAACTAGAACGAGCAATTTCGCGAAATTTGTCAGTTTGCTTTGTTTTGTGGGGCGCAAGGGCCATATCTGGCCAACCTGTGCCAAGAAATGTTTTTGTATCAAGTAGATGAATATACACACATACAACGAAAGTTTTCAGTAATACAGGACACAAATTCATTCAGGGTAGTTACATGAATCGAACCTGCGCAGTAAGGAAATCCACCGAGTCACAGCTACTCTCCCCTGTGGCCATTGTATAATAAGTATGTTAGTAGTATGTTAAGTTAGGATAAAGTAGTATGTTAGTTACAGAAGAGTTTATAAATTTGTAGTGTGGTGTCCCATTCTAATAACTATTTCATACAAAATATCAGCAACGATTACGGAGGGGATAGTTGAATTACCGTGGCACTGGAGCAATACGATGGGCTATTGTCGACGTTCTGGGATCGATTCTGAAGAAAAAGATTCAAGGATAAGATCTCGTAATTTTGAACCAATATCAGATGACAAGGAAACACCAGAGCAGGCATCCCACTTTCAAAACATCCACACCACTTCAAAGAGAGGACATTTGAGGACACGAAAAATGTATCCGGAAACAGCTCCCCACACACACGACACGCTTTAGTTGAATCGAGTTTCGAACTCGAACCCGTTCGGTTTCTAATCCGCTGCTCTTCTAAGCGGGCTACAACAGCTCAGTTATTACGCAGATGAAATAAATTCTTATTGCTTTTAGTAAACAAATATATTTTAGAAAGTAAAACGCTTAAAAGTAATACATCTTATGAACAAAAATATACGCTTTTTGAACATAATTCGGTTTAAATCTCGGTGAATCATTTACATCAAAGTGACTGCATAAGTCTGTAGATCACGTTCTGTACATATATTTTCGGAAAATGGAAATGTTGATTCTTTTCTTGATAGCGAAATCCAATAAACTGGCTGAGAGGAGAAGGTACCTTTAGTTATTGCCTCCGCATACGAAAGGGAAAAAATACATACACAGAGGTTACGCTTTGTTTCGTCTATCAGACGGATCAAATAACATTTATCCTAACCATGCTGACCTCAGCTCTTTTTACCAATCAGTAAGCACGAAATTCGCCTAACAATATTTCGCGTTTCGTATCCGATTGCATCGGCTTACGTCGCAGGAATCCTGACACAGCACATATTTATTCGTGATGGAATGTGAATCCCGTACCACTTGGGAAAAAGCAATGATAATCAGGAAAACCACAATAAGGAAAGAAGAATGAAAAACCTGAAGCATCTCCACAACAATGTCTATTCGAATATCAATTTTATTAGCTTAATCTTAAGAGCACCTTACAAACTATATGGAAATACACTCTTTAACAAAAATAATCGACGCACCAAGAATGAGTCGTCCGATTGCGATAAAAATTGGTGGACGTGAAGAACATATATAGAAAACAAACGATTAAAATTTCAGAGCAATTGAATGATTATTTCAGAGTTTGACCGTTACAAAGGGAGGATGTCAATAAGGCGTTGGTCTACCTTTGGCCTGGATGCAAGCTGTCACCTGACCTGGCATAGACTGGAAAAGTTCCCGGATGGTGTCTTGCGGAATTTCTCTTGCCAAATTGTCTCCAACTGTCGAGCTAAATGGTCAACATTCCGGGATGGTTGCAATCGCCTTGCCATAACGTCTCAAATTTGCTCTATGGGAGATAGATCAGGAGACCTAGCTGGACAAGGAAGTGTTGGGAAGGCTTAAAGACAATTCATAGCAACTCGTGCCGTGTGCGGCTGGGCGTTATTTTGTTGAAAGTAAGTATTGGTGTCGCAAAAGGAACGGTAACACAACCGGTCGTATAATGTCGTCTAGTACCGCTGTGCTGTAAAGCTTAGGTTTCCTAAGAAAGCGGAGCCGTTGTCTAGCAGCCGTGATACGTCATGATACCGCGGGCATAACTAGGCAGCCGTCTAAACAGAGACCATAGGTGTCAACTTATACGGATAGAAAACTGAAGAGAAATTCAAATTTCAAATAGTTGAAATTTTCAATCTATCTTTAAGGATCCCGATTTTACAAAAACGAACTAAACAATGCCAGTCAAAAATTTTTGTTTGTTTTGCTTCCCTCCTCTAGAATTGTTTGGTGCAACAATTTAAATGTTTCCTGTACAAGAGAAAAAACGTTCCCCAACTGTTTGAAACCGCTCTGACGATCGTCATGCAAATTGCGGCTCCGCTAATTTTCGTTACGCTCACAACCAACGCTCTCTCGGAAACCAACGACATCTGTTTGTATAAACACCGTTTTAGTGACGTCACCTACAGCTACATCACGGCTGCTAGGTAACGGCTTCGCTAATTTTCGTTACGTTCACAACCAACGCTCTCTCGGAAACCAACGACATCTGTTTGTATAAACAACGTTTTAGTGACGTCACCCACAGCTACATCACGGCTGCTAGGTAACGGCTTCGCTAATTTTCGTTACGCTCACAACCAACGCTCTCTCGGAAACCAACGACATCTGTTTGTATAAACAACGTTTTAGTGACGTCACCCACAGCTACATCACGGCTGCTAGGTAACGGCTTCGCTAATTTTCGTTACGCTCACAACCAACGCTCTCTCGGAAACCAACGACATCTGTTTGTATAAACAACGTTTTAGTGACGTCACCCACAGCTACATTACGGCTGCTAGGTAACGGCTTCGCTAATTTTCGTTACGCTCACAACCAACGCTCTCTCGGAAACCTCTCGGTCTTGTCATGGAGTGTATATCTAAGCTATTAGCGCAGATTAACAAAATGAATGCTAACAGTAAATATATTTGACTATTTTGTGTATACGAGAGAACTGTCCAAAAAGTATCCATCCATGGATTAGATAGGACGCCGTAGGTGGAAACTATTTTACCTGTGCTACAGAGGATGTTCACAAATTTTTTAGACAATATATATTGCATTCACAAAACTAAATTACATAAAATTCTTGTGTTTTAAATGTTTTATTTGATAGCCCTTATTCTAAACTATCTTTCGACATCGTAATTTCCAGGATAATAATGCCTTTTGAAGTGTCAGAAGAGGTATTCTATCCCATTCCTCCTGAACAGTTTTCCAGAGTCCTGTAAGGGTTGTGGGACGACGTTTGGATAACGCAGATTTTAAAAGTCCGAAAGCAAAAAAATCCATAGGTGATACGGAGATTTAGTAGGGATATCAGTGAAGGGTATGGCTTTGATACCGGTTTTTTGTTCCATTTCTTTTAGGAAATCTACAGTGGATTTTGATGTGTGACTGCTAGCTTTGTCTTGATGGAGTTCCACAGATTGATGGCACTGTGGGTAAAGTGATGGTATTTCATTCAGAAAAATTGGCGATAAAATATGTTCCTGATAGTATTTGGAATTAATCTTGACATTTTTTTCCACTCTCTTTATTTTTAACTTGCTATTATATGAAAAACCAGCAACAATGATGAATCCCTTAGAAAGACTTTCTTTCGATTATGTGAACCATGTACTTAAATTTTTTTCTCCCCTTTTATGATAATAAATGGCTTTTTTTTTTTGCTGCAATCATTTAAATACACTCATGATTCATCTATAGTGACAATTTTTTTCCATTTTTCCTTGGATAAGTGTTTCTCACATAGAATTCGGCAGCGTGTCCTGCGTTCAGCGATATGCTTTGGAGAAAGACAATGCACATTGCGTTTTTTCGCTTTCTTAAGATTTAAATCAACGTTTATCATTTTGTTTACAGTGGACATCGAGCATTTTAATAATTTTGCAACTGTCCTTTGACTAGGGGGATTTTCTTTTAACATTAAACAACTTACCTTTGCAATAGTCGAAGATGTCCGTTTCTTCCTTGGATACTTGTTTGGAATTTTTGTCCCACTTGAGGCTCCAATTTGACCTTTTTTTCCTTTCTTGTTAACGATATTCGACGCTTTAGATATCACAAAACCATGACTCTCACATTGTTTTTGGGTAACGGAATATAAATATTTCTCTTCGGAAAAAGCATAAACATAGCCTTCGAACCACTGCTTCGTTAAAAACGCCATTTTGAATAAAAACAAACCTCTCAAGCCGCAGACGATAATTTTGACTTCTAAAAACATAGTACAACTGCAATTATTTCTTTTGCAGCAAACGATTTTTTATTACCGCTAACCAAAATCGTCTAAAAAATGTGCGAACAGCCTCTGTATATAGTCCACCTTATGGAGGATGATTTTCTCTTGAATAAAACTGATGTAAAGAAACACGAGTTTTATGTACTACAGTGAGTTGCAGAAGAGAGAGGAGGGAATACATGAAGTATCAATTTGATAATCTGCCATTTCTCTTCGAGCAGAATGACTTTCTCAAAAGTGTCAGTGAGGAAGTTATGCATTTCCCATCGACTAAGGATTGTGCGCTTTTATGTGGGTAGTCCTGAAGTGTGGTACATGAAAATGACATCATTCATACATGAAGGAACATCACTAGTGACTGAGTAATATTTACACCAGGGATGCAGACTTGTTGAGACCACTTAGATTCACTGTGACTTATGGGGCCAAACAACATGAAATAGTTATTTTACACATTGTATTTATTTTAATTTTATTTTTCATATATTGCTATATAGATAAATATACTAAAAAGTAAATAAGCAATTTAATTTGATTTGTGCCTATATTTGATTTAACAATTGTTTCAATATTTGATCCATTTTTTTTAGTTGATTGTAAATTTTCATTCGCCAATCGGTTATTTTTCGATTTATTGATATTCATGACTGAAAAGTTTGTTCTCAGATATAGGTGGAAATAAAGAGGCTTGTGCGTTTTAACTTTTACTCTATGGGGTTTAGATTTTTTTCAATCGTCTCACAGAACGCCTCTTTGACCTGTCTCTCCAAGCCCCCTTACCTAATTACTAAACTTGAGAGATAGGGCCGAGAGTTACATTTACGACTGACGCTTTCCTTTCATAGTATTGTGTGGCGTGAGAAGAGATATCATCGGAGCGACGTTCTGCTTTTTCTCCAAAGCGTTCACACCTCACGGTCAGCAGAGTAGGGGGCACGGATAAAAAGGAGGGACCCTCTAGAAGGTCAGTCGCTGACAGCTCGTAAATGGTGGTCGATGCCAGCGGTTACTTAAAAGGGGGATAACATCCACAGTACTCAGATAAATACCATGCTGCTGGTGTAAACGAAATTTTAGTGGTAACTATTTTTTTCCTGCTGCAGCGTAAAGGTTAATGCATTGTTCTAGCAATGATTTACACCTGCTTTAACGATTCAATAATAGAAGTTTAAATTGTTTTCATTTAACTTATTTCGCGGGTTCTCATATTTTGCATGTCGATGAGTTCAAGCTGTACTAATTCGGGTGCATTTCCAGAATGGCAAAAGGGTTGCTCTAAAAAAATTTAGCAATGGTTTTGACTTTTTGAAAATCAGAAAAACGATCTTTAAAATAATACATGGCGAAGAGGGATGCCAGAAATCAACCTCTGGCCACGGTATATGAATCCCTAATTTACACGTTGAACTAAATGGGACTTTATCAAGCCATAGGCATTTAAAATTAAAAGTAAAGCTAACGCTAATATTCAAATCAGAAAAAGAAGTATGAAATTAGTTTTTCTCTCTAAAAAAGATTATTCACACACACATTATTTGACATCAAACTGAAATCCCCCTTTTCATTCCCACTATGTGCAAAACTTTCTATACTAGAAAAACACTTCAAAATAATCAGTTTTCATCGAATATTGAATGAAAATAATCCTGTAATGTTGATAATTTGAAATGAGAATTTTAAGCTCGAAAAACTCATCTCTTTTATTTGATACTTCTATATTTATTTTAAAATTATAATCTTCTTTGTGTTTTCATGTGTGCCTATTTAATGGATCGACATAGCACTTCGTAATGAGAATTTCTCAATATCCGAGTAGGATTTTAAAATTTGCTTTGCAAACTAATTTTCTTGAAGCACTTCTGATAAAATAATCTATTAGTCTGGGATTAAAAAGTTAAAAAATCATTTCACGAATTATGTAACTAGATATGAGTTCAATACAAGTGTTGGACAATTTTGAAAAGCAAGTGGTAATTATTGAAATGAAGATAAAACCTATATTAGATATCATAAAATCCACTGAATTTAGAAAAATTAAACTCAATTATGAACATTCAACATGTCTTTTCAAATTGAAATACCTTAAAACCTCACAATTCAAAAAATAAATTTTGCAATTATAATATTTATGGTTTCTTGAAAAATTCGTTTTCATTTTCTAGCGCTTAACAATCTTGTTCAACCATAGAGAAATGATTAAATCTTGTTCACCCAAGAGGAATGATTGAATCTTGTTCAACCAAGAGGAATGATTGAATCTTGTTCAATCACAGAGAAATTATTAAATTTTGTTCAACCATTGAGAAATGATTAAATCCTGTTCAACCACACAGAAGTGATTAAATCCTGTTCAACCAGAGGAATAGTTAAATCTTGTTTAACCATAGAGAAATGATTAAATCCTGTTCAACCATAGAGGAATTATTAAATCCTGTTCAACCATAAAGAACACCAACCAAGAATGAAAAATCTGGAGGTTGTCTCAAAGACTCGTCCCAAACAAAAGTATAGCAACGAGGCATTATCAAAGTTGGTCAAATCTTGATAGACGAGATATCTCGTTGAAACCCCTTGGAGGATTGAGGTAATTAATCCTTTTACTGTTGCCTACAAAATCAATCTTTTTATCGATATAAATAATGAGTATATTCATTTATTTTCGTCCCATGCAACAGACATTCAATTGCCGAACACATCAATTAATATCTATAATGCTCAAAGAAAATGCTTCTATTCAAAAATCTAATGAATTCAAATATCACTCACATTCTGATTTAGTTCAGTTGTATAGTTTTACTTTCCATTTCCAAAGGAAACGTAAAATAAGAAATTTTGTACTGTATACTCTCTAGTTGACAACATAGAAACGTATAAATTGAATTAACCTATGAGGGGTTCATATTCACCTATCCATCCTCAAACCTGCGTCTCATCCAATTTTGAACTCCTTGATCAAAAGGATCGTTCCTAGAATTCTCTCTGTCAATAGATATGGATATTCAGTCAGTTAGTGATTGTGAGGTAAAAGCAATGCTACACTATTCGAAATGCTCAGAGCCACATATGTTAAATCCTCCCGGTGGCAGTTCCGAAGAGGATACCTCTTCGGAACTGCAATCGGGGGTGGTTTGGTTAGGTCTCCAAGTGGTTTCGACATATGATCCATCAAAATCTGACCAATTTTGCTAATGACGAGATATATCTCCATAAAGATTCTGGCGATATATTTTATCAGATCAAGATCTGGTCACGTTTTTTTATAACGGGATACCTCATTCATAAAGTTCTGGTCAGTTTTGCTAATGACTAGAGATACATCGTCGAGACAACCACCAGGAGGGTTAAGGTTTTCAATTTTACTCTGTTTGTGTGTGTTCTTGTTGGGTTTTATACAGCAAAGGCCGTATTTGGCAAAGCTGCAACTAACGTAAGGCAGGCAATGCCAAGTCATGAACATACAACTCAAGACAAGATCTGCTCATACGTAAGAGATAAGCAAGAATAAGGAATCAAAACTGCGCAGTCTACGATTTTACTGTGAATGTGATTATTTTTATGTTACTGGGAAGGGTAAAAAAGTATGCAATAAGATCAAATGAAACAGCAATCAATGACCGCTTAATTTAACTCTGAGCTCCAAGAGACTTCCGAGATTTTTCTATCCCCAAAAGCATAATGACTAAATAGTGGTTGAAAGAATACTTTTTCTTATTTTAATTTTCTAACTATAAACTGTATCTTTATTGTGTAATAGTTTTCATGAGGCACCTTTTTTCTATTGTCCTCGGTTATCTTTCGTATTTTTCCCTCGCTAAGGCGAAACTTTAACGTTCGTTTAAAGCAGTCCTTTATGTGATAAAAAATAGTAGTTTGAGTCTCTTAAATGTAACAATAAGTAGATAAGTTTCGAAATACAGGGAGTTTCGAAACTCATAGGCAAAAATTTAAGGGTTGATAGAAAACATCTAAACAAGCAATTTTCACCACACAATGCATGGGTGGAGAGCAAGCGGTGAACCGCTAGACGGCGCTGTAAAGGAAAGCAAAAAGCGCAAGTTTTCTTACACATCGTTATTTCTACCGTGGATTTCAGAAGACAAGGCGACGCGTATAGTTATCAGAAAAAGGCGGACATGCATTTTATGTATGGTCTTGCCAATGGGAATGCTCTGGAAGCCGAAAGACTGTACATGCAGCGTTTCCCGAAAAGACACGTGCCAGACTGAAAAATGTTCGAGCGATTGCATCGGTGCCTGTGCGAAACGGGAGCATTTGTCACCGGCATGCATGGTACAGGGCTTGGCGGAAGTGTGCGGACGCCACAATTTGTAGAGGACATTCTGCAAAGAGTGGAAGATCGTCCAGATATTAGCACGCGAAAGGTTTCCCGTGCCGTAAATGTGCCCCATTCTATAGTTTGGCGAGTACTACGGGACGAAGGATTACATCCCTACCATGCACAGAAAGTACAAGCTTTGATACCTGCAGATTACGCGCCACGTGTCAAGTTTGCACGTTGCTTTTTGTAACAGCTAGCAGCGCAGCCTGATTTTTTAGTGCACATGAGTTATTCACGGATGAATGCACCTTTACTCGTGAAGGCATTTCTAATACGCACAACCTTCATGTGTGGGCATCCGTACGGCTAAAGGGTCAACATTTCGAGATTCTTGCATTCCCATAACGCCTAAAATGTGCTCGATTGGATAGAGATCAGGAGACCTAGCTGGCCAAGGAAGTGCTGGGATAGCGTGAAGATAATTCATAGCAACACGTGCCGTGTGCGATAGGGCATTATATTGTTGAAAAGTAAGTCCGAGGTGTCTCAAAAGGAGCGGAATGTCGTCAACGTACCGCTGTGCTGCAAGTGTGCCAGAAATGACTACCAAAGGGGCCCGGCTATCAAATGAGATGGCCCTCAGACCATAACGCCCTGTTGTGGGCATGTGTGGCGTGTTATAGTAAGGGCATGATCCCCACGCTGGCCTGGACGTGTTCAGACACGTCTGTCGATGTCGTCAGGACAGAGTTGGAAACGGGACTTGTCACTGAAGACTACGTCCCCAGTCAACGCTGTTCAAATTGATCGTCTGTTGCATCACTGTAATACTGTACCTTCTTGGTGGGTCGACTTTTTGTTATAAAGTGTACATCGTAAAATAATAATTTTCCAGATTACTCTCATTTCTAAGTGTCATGAGATTTCTGAGTAGTGTATAGATTTTAATCCACACCTCACATAATGCCTAAATAACTCCATTATTGGTTGAAAGAATCCCAGGAATGATTATATCAGTCAAGATTAAAACTGGTTGAAAGGTATACATTGAAGACTATAGGATAGATGCGTGTGAGGCACTTAAATGGTTAAATTAAAATATAAATATAACTTTTAATTTTTCTTCTTGTTTTCTGATAATATTTTAGCTTGTCCAAATATGGACATGCCCCATAAAACCCATCAATCGAACCAATCGACCACTTCGTAAGTAACTGGCCACCTTTATCAACACAGTACGCTTAATCTAACTGTTTTTATTCGTCGGAAACAAAAAGTTATACCTTAACAAAAGCTCACCTAGTAATGTTCTTCTCTACGAATACTATATCTGTAGCTTAGCCAAATGTAGTCTTTGTCCTATAAAACCCAACGATACAACCAAACGAAAACTTTGTAATTAACTTGCCACCTTTATCAACAACACAGAACGCATAATCTAACATTTCTTAATTTGTCGGAAGCAAAGCAGTTATACCTGAACAAGCACACCTAGTAATGTGCTTCTCTAACAAAACTATATCTGTAGCTTAGAAAATATGATCCTTGCCCCATAAAACTCAACGATCCAAACAATCCAAAACTTTGTAATTAACTTGCCACTTTCTTATCAACACAGAACGCGTAATCTAACATTTTTTTATTCGTCGGAAACAAAGCAGTTATACCTGAAAAAGCTCCCCAGTAATGTGCTTCGCTGACGAAGCGACATCTGTAAGTCGATACCCCGACCCAAAGCCTTTCCGATCGCTACCCACGATGAGTAAGTTTAAAAATAAACGACTCCCCTCAAAAAAGTGTAAAAAGTTTTATACCTGTCAGAATGGGAAGAAATAAATGATTTATTGCCCAGGGTATATTATTCTACAGATGTGGGCTGGAAGAAAAAGAGGCTGGCTGTTTGGCTCCGGCGAAGTTATTTTTCAAGATTTGAGCAGTTTGAGCAATATTCCATTTATCAGTGGCTGTCGGTCATCCTTTCCGAAGACTTAAAGCGAAGACTGGCAGTAATACCGTAATGGTGGGAAGAACGGGAAAAACGGGTCTAATGATATCAAGCCTAGATTTCGGATTACCCTTCCGAAAAAAAGCCATCTTGGGCTCCAAAACAAACACAAAAAATGCTAATGATATATGGAGGAAATCCGCCATCGTCCGAATCGCCTTAGGCGCTATCGATGGCCCGCTGTATCGATATCTTATACGATTCGGATGTAAAGCTGATGCAGCGAGACGGAGAGATGCGTCTTCTATTGGAATTAGGGAACATGACACAGTGTAATTACGCTCCCCTCTAAGACGATTGGATTAATGTGGAGCTGGTGATACACTGTCGTAATGCGCGTTTGTGATTCGCACGGCGCGTCGCTGTTTTCAGACTATCACTCATGGAAATTGAGTTCGCGTCTCGGCCGTTTCTTTGGCTTGTTTCTTTCTTGGCTGGTGTCCGATCGCGAAACGTGCAATTGGAAAAGCGGATTGGAAGCGATGGCCGATGAATCATTTCCAAGGGAGGAGGTCGGAGTGTAAAAATGCTGAAGCGAGTGTTTATAAAGATTAAGTGGTTAAAACGCTGGGTGGGATGTTTTGGACCCACCGAGGTACTCAATTCTGCACTCCGATATACATTCAAAGTACTCAATATAAAACGTACATTAATTTCGCTTTTCTTTTATACTGGGCCGATGCAAAAGTTCGTCCCATTTTTGGTGTCAGATTGGCATTGCATCGCAAGGCCGAACTTATCTACTTCACGCATGTAAATTTTGGATGTTGTTTAAAAGGAGTTTCAGCGAGTGATCTGAAAAAAAATTGTGTTATTGGGTTGTTTCTTAAAGTTTGTTATGCATTAAAAATGGCAGAATATAGGAGCATTTTCGACACGTTATTATTTTTATTTCTGAAAAGGCAAAACTGCTTTGCAGAGTCAAAAACATATATGTGTAGTAAGTATATGTAGGTTATATATGAATGGTGTTATGTATGTTATGTATAATATGGTGTTATGTGTAATATAATGGTGTTATGGGCATAATATATGTTGGACGACGTTAGTGGTTCAGAAAGACCAATTATTTTGCCAGAAACCTTTGAACTTCTATGAGCGTGGGATGTTGCAGCTACCAGAGATACAGAGAAAGGTCAAAGAACAGTACGGCACATACTATATTGATTAAATGTATTGTTTAGTAAATACAGTAATTTGTTTTCAATTTTTGTCAAGAAAACGGGACAAACTTTTGCATCAATCCAATACAGTTTATTATTTTTAGTTATTATGGCTCAAGGACCATATTAGGCCAAGGTGCGACAAACACAAGCAACGTCAAGTAAAAAATGTGAAAGGGAAATTAGAGGGATTGGGGAATAGATTATAGTGGGATGAAGGCGGAAAAAGATATCTAGGGTGTGTGATCCCCTGTTTACTGGAGACAATAAACCGATGGGGAAATAAAACATCACTATAGAAACTCGGTTCGTGAAGTCCATACACATATAAAGAAGTGGATGGATTTGGTACTCAATACAATCTGTGTCAAAAACATACCAAAGCCAGAATTCAATCGGAATGAAACTTAGCAAGTGCGAAGTGCATGAAAAGATGAATAAATGATTGCAAATAACTTAAAGAACTTTAAATCAGTGTAGAATTATATCAGAAATGTTATAAGTAAAGGAGAAATCTATATAAATAATAATGGAGTGTTGGTTTATACATTGAATATTTCCGACCCGTTTCAAGTTTTCTTTCCTTTTCGGACCCTTCTGAAATTTAGGCGTTAAAATGCTTCTAGTCCTTTGAAAGAAAGAAACAACAATTCTGGTAGTAATAGTTCAATACTTGGAACTTTCAAGTATTATTCCACAATAAAAGTATCTTCCCTTGTTCGCACATTTAAATGATATTGGTAAAATGAAAAAAGATTTTGAAACTGAAAACATTTGATTAATGAAAGTAAAATTTCTTTATATATTAAGCTTTTGTTTCTTGAAGAATTCTTTATAGAAAAGAATGTGTGAAAGAGAGAGATAGAGATAGAGAGAGAGAGAGATAGAGAGAGAGAGATTTAAATTCCAGTTCATCTCCTGGAACTTCGGGATAAAGATATTTTGTTGTTGCTAAGTACATCAAAACTTTTGTACTAAATTCCTTAAATGAGGATAGTTTGATCATCAGATACAATCCATTACATTTCTCTTTTTCTACAAAAGAACATACTTGTCACATACACTTTGTTTTATCTTTAATTCACACCATAATGAGAAGAAAAATCGCTGATAGAAATAATGACACAATTTGTGTAACAACTAGTCAAAAATATAGGCATACATAAGATGATTTACAAATAAATATCTGTAAAATAAAAACTACTGTATTACTTGACATATATATTAGATATTGCATATTATATTAGATAAATTAAAATTATTACAGAATAATAAAAAAACGTCGGAAGCAAAATAGTGTGTATTCCAAATAAAAATATTTTGTTGTGAAACTGCAATACTTTCTTTATTCATGTAACATAAAAAAATACTTAGTAGATTGACTGAGTGATTAGAAGTGATTACTTAGTGATTAGAAGCTGACTCTAGTGCTACTTAGCAGTGATAACACATACCTAATTTGATATACAAGGGGTTTGAAAATATCTAGTCAAATTGTAAGGGATGGTAGACAGGAGCAAAACTAAGCAATTTTGCTCAAAAAAGTGCTTCCGGAATTGTCACGTTCAGATGGTAGAAGGCGCTGTTTAGGTCAGCTGATAACATCGTTTCTGTGGCGTAAGGCGTCATTCTCCGCTAGGATTTTCAACTGCAAATTTTGAATTTGTGTAGCGATGCATGCTGTTTAAAATTTAAAGCGTGGAATGATGCCTTAAGTCACAGAAACGATGTTATCGGCTGACTTAAATAGAGCCTTCTACAACCAAAACGCAAAAATTCCAAACACGAGTTTTTGTGACAAAAAATGTTTCTTTTTAGACTATCTTTACAATTTAGCCAAATACATTCGAAACACACTATAAATTAGTATGCTGAACCAGAGCGTTTAAAAAATTATAAGGCTGATGACTTTTTATATAAATGATGTAAATAAAATTCAAACAATCCAAAAGCATGGAGGAAATTTTGTAATACCTATTTTACAGAATTCAATTTTTAGCATTAAATACAATAAGTAAGGTTATTAGATAATTCTTCTACTTATATGTACAGTAAATATAACAATTAAAAGACTAAAAACAATGCACAAGAAATAGTAGAGTTCTGTTTTTTAACTAGTTTAGTAAATACCGGATTGTAATATTTATGGTGCATTTGTATGTAGAATAAACTGTACTAATTTTCTGGTTTAGTGAAATTTTACGCCGATAATTTGGCATCGCATTTACATTAAGATAAATTAAAATGAAGCAAGAGCATTCTCATAAAAATACTCTCAGGGAAGAATTTTGTAAATTGGTATTTACACATATAACAATTCTTACTCTTGTAGAGGTAAATGTGTTAATAAGCTAAAAATTTTAGCCTAATTTCATAGAACTTAGATAGAGCTTTATTTTTCTTTACAAATGAATTTCATAGTAAATGACAAATGACAAAGTAACTCAAAAGCAGAATATGATATTGAGTCGCTTATTAAGTTTTTGCATAGCTTAGAGAAATTGAAATGACCCTTTGAATGGTATCTTCTTTTAATTTTTATCAAGCATGAACTATGTAAGTGCATACATCCCAAAAAGTTCCTCCGTCGAATTACTACAGCAACGACGGATAATATAAGAATCTAATAATATAAGATCTTAAAAACATGCAATTCAAAGCTATTTTATGTAATTTAAGTTATTATGGACTGCGATGACATGCAAAACGCAACAAAGCATAAGAAACTTCGAAATGCAAATTTATGCCACAAGCTGTTGACGCATCATTTTGGAGACTATTGTATGGTGATAATTTATTTCTGTTGTAAAGAATCTGGTGTAAGAACTTCGAACGAGTTTTCTGAAATAATTTATAATTCCTGGTTGTCGCTGTTATTTTGCTTTATATTAAACTAGAGAAAACTAGACCGTGACCTAGGAATTAGGGATGTGACATCGACAGCAAAACATCGATGTTCAAAATTAAAACATCGATGTTTATAAAACATCGTTCCAAAAACATCGATGTTTTTAAACATCGATCTTTTTAAAATTCAGTGTATTTAAACTTTTATCCCCATTTTTTAAAACTGGTTTAGCAACTAAGGATGCAACATTGACAGCAAAACATCGATGTTCAAATTTGAAACATCTATGTTGATAGTGCATCGCCCCAAACTTTCGGTGTTTTTAAAATTCAGTGCATTTAAACGTTTTACCCCATTTCTTATAACTGGTTTAGCAACTAGTGATGTGACATCAGCTCCAATACATCGATGTTTTTTTATAAAACATCAATGTTTTGAAAACATCGATATCGTATCCCTTCTTTTCAGACCCTTCACCTTTGGTCACTTTGGTCTAAAAGTATGTTCAATTTGCTAATTATAAAAATTAAGCTACTTGATTATTTTTAAAATTTTTATAACGGTACTTTTTTCATTTAAAAATAAACCATCGACAACGTAAAAACATCGATGTTACAAAAACAGAGATCCCAATACATCGATGTTAAATACATCGATGTTTTGGAAACATCGACATCGATGTCGCATTCCCTACTAGGAATGACTTTAAATCTGACTAGCTTCACACCTACACATGGGAAATAAATTTGCTTAGTTATTCAATTGATTTCAAATAGATGTCTTGTGTATCAAAGTTTGAACAATTTTGCTATTGACGAGATATTCCGACATCAAGATATCGTCGATTTTTTTTTATGATGATGAGATCAGGGCCTGTCCAGTTTTCTTCTAATTACGAGGAATCTCGTCCGTTAATTTCTGGTAAGTTTTGCTAATGACGATATTCTTCGTCGAGACTACCACCAGGAGGATTAATTAAATATCCAATCATTATTACAGTTATGATTAATAAAATACGGTATATTTAACAAAACCGAATGAATTCCTCTCTGTCCAACCAAAACGCAACATTAAATTCTACTAAATTCAACTAAAATAACAATGTTTCAAGCAGTCATATTTCTCATGAAAAATCACGTTGATAAGCATTTGGGTTGCAATTTAACTTTTCCCATTATACACTGATGTGTAAAACTGAAGGAACGCTATTACTTCTAGAAGTTACAACCTTAAAAATAAATTAAACAGTCTGTGACGATTTGCATAACCGAGAATATCCAGCGGAAATCTGGTGGATATTCAAATTTTGGAATCAAGACGACGGCGACTATAACAATGGAATAGGCTGTGCTACCGTAAGAACGTGTTCGCTGTCTCATACCCAGTACGCAAATCCGATGTGTTCAATACTCGAAGTGGTCATTCAGCCTACAAATGACCACCTCTTCTTTTTTAACCCACCAAGTGGTTTAGCTGAGATATCTCGCCCATCAATATCTGACCGACTTTGATAATAACGAGTGTATCGTAATGAGGATATTGCGATTTTTTTATGATGACGAGATCAAAATCTGATGATTTTTATTCTAATGCCGAGCTATCTCGTCCATCAAGATCTGGTCAGTTTTGCTAATGTCGAGGTACCTTGTCGAGACAACGATCACCAAGAGGGTGAAGATTTCAGTTACTTTCTGCCTCATGATTCCCAGTCCCAGTGTCACCTATGCATATTAGATCACCCAGTCTTTTTCACTGGTTGCTTCTGTTCTTGTTATCGTTTTGTGTTTACTCTTTAACCTTTAGATTACGGTCGGTACAGCAGTTGTACCATGATCGCGCAAGAAAGAATTTAGACTATGGCCAGTACAGCATCTGTACCTTGAAAGTTATAAGAATCACGCCATGAAAGAATTTAGACTATGGCCAGTACAGCAGCTTTACATTGAAAGTTATAAGAATCACTCCAAGAAATAATTTAGACTATGGCCAGTACAGAAGCTGTACCTTGAAAGTTATAAGAATCACGCCAAGAAAGAATTTAGACTATGGCCAGTACAGCAGCTGTACCTTGAAAGTTATAAGAATCACGCCAAGAAAGAATTTAGACTATGGCCAGTACAGCAGCTGTACCTTGAAAGTTATAAGAATCACACCAAGAAAGAATCGCGCTTGTTAAATCTATAGCCGCAGTCAAAAGGTTAATCAGACAACTCTCGAAGTACCTTTTGTCTTATGGTGGTCAGGACTACGAGATCGTGAGGTACCTGGTTTGAATCCGTGGTAAATCCGGGGTGTTTGTCTATCTGATGTGATTATGTGGCCAATTTAAAGTAGGATTGGCTTAGAATGTATGGCATATATGTGAGATGGAACGTGAACCAACCTCCATGTGTAGCAGGGACGCACCCGAAATGCACGCGATATTCAGCGTATTATTTATGTCGTTTTTAATAAGTACGCTTACCTTGCATTGTTATATCGCTACCATAGGTATATGGCATTCCTTTCGAGTCCTCCAAGAAGCAGGATATATCGAAGGGTTTGAATGTTAAATGCATCCCTTTTTGGGGGGGGAAAGATTACTGAAAATTAAAACACATTCAAATCCGACATTAGGTTTTTATCTGAAAATATTTTTAAAATAATTTTTTTAGTATTCCGCCTTTAATGGTTACCGTAAATGCAAATACCAATTGTATAATCTAATATGTGTATTTCAACCCATGTAATTTTTTTTCTAATGAATCATTTTAGGGGAGCATAGTGCTATTTGAAGGATTACTGTATATGAAAATACATTCGGATTCTATATTAGATTATAATTCATAATTTTGTAAAAATCTTTTTAGCATATACGCTTTTTGAATGGTTACTGTATATGAAAATACATTCGGATTCTACATTAGATTTTAATTAATAATTTTGTAAAAATCTTTTTAGCATATACGCTCTTTGAATGGTTACTATATATACAAATACATTTAAAATGTAACAGCTTCAACCCCCCCCCCATAAAGTTTTCAAAAGATTATTTAGCATAATGTATGAAAACATGAAATGGAAAATTCATTTAATTTGATTATATAGACAAAAGTTGTAAGAAATATTTTATTTTTGTTTAATATAATTAAATTTATGTTATAAAATGTGTTCTGCTTTTAAATAAAGTAGATTAGGTTTGAAAATTTTAAATGTGTCTCAAGCCTCCTATAATTGTGGAATGATTGAGATATGTAGTGGTCTCGAACCTCCCTGACTATGTCTTATGGCTCCCACAACATCGGAGCCTTGAGACATTGTGTAGACATCAATAAAAGGTGGTTTATACTTTCTATTAAGTAGAATAGCTCAACATTTGATATGAAAAATTATTAAATGTATTATTATTATTTGCTATACGTTGCCAGCCCTCGTTTTTAGCTAGTCAATTTTCAGACCTAAAGAAAATATGAAAAGTGTCTGAAACCTCCCCAGTTTTCCCTACAATTGGCAAGAATCGATGATATATCAGTTAAATTATCGACTGCGTACTTCGAAATTCGTCAAAAATAGATGAGGCAACTCATGTAACTAAAGATGCTCATTTGATTGCATATGTTTGATATGTTGCAGAAACTAATACAGTCGAGCCAGCATAAAGAGAAGTAGCACAAAACACTGAAAATTATTAGTTATATCCGATATAATAAAAAATGAACATACCCGCATGTTCTGAAGCAAAAGAATTTTCACACGAAGGCTAAAACTTTATTTCATATAAGTGGGAAAAAGTATGTAACTTTCTTTTGAACAGTCGAATTTACAATACAGTTGCATAATTATTTTTCCACTGCACTAAAATTATCACGACAGTCAATGTTATGCTATTCAAAGAACACACGCAAATTTTGAAGACGTTCCAAGGCAGATTTTGATGTCACTAATTGTCTATTTACTTCAGTTTCAATGTCTTCATCTTAGGAATTATCAGATGTATTTAGTAACACTGCTCCAATGATATCATCGTCTGTTTGTTGTGCTTCAATTTCTACGTTGCAATCGCTATCCACATAATCAGCAAAAGTAACATCATCATCCAAAATTCTTTTTTCCTTTAAGGTTTTCAACATGTAACTTTCTTCAGGCTCAGAAATGAAATCTGAGTCCCGAAGTCTCCCTAAAAATCCTGCATGTATCCAGCAGTTATGGATGGTTTTCGATTGAACGAAACTCCAGGCATCATCTAAACATTGGCAAAAAATTTTAATATCAGCAACAAAATGCAGATCAGTTTCTATATTCTAAAGAACACGTCGAATAATCTGAGATATGTAATAAACTTTCACGCATTTTATTATGCCCATATCTAAAGGCTGCAGTTTTGATGTAACACATTTTGATAATAACACATACTAAACCTTCCCATTGAACCAATCTGCTTGCTATATACTCTGTCTTGTAACATAACAAGACAAAATCACAACTGTCCTCCTATATCCCTGTTACAACTCAAGGTTAAAACACGTAACCTTAGTAACTATTAAAAAAACGACAAGCAAATCCTCTTCTCCCACGTTTCTCGGAAATTTTTCTCCATTGCTTCTCTTCACTCTCGTTTTTGTCGTCCACAATTGGAAAAAAAAGGGGGATTTGGTTCCTTAACAGAACCCAAAACTTCGCTGTATCCGATATTCACGCCCCAATACTTCGCTATATGCGATCTTTTTAACACTATTTAATATTGCAATCCTAAAGGGACAGAAAAAAAGTCGTAATAACCGATACTTCGCTGTATCCGAACTCGCAATAAGTGGGCTCGACTGTATAAAACTTACATTATTTTGCAATTCAATTCCAGGAGAGATTACATCCAAAGAAATTTTTAATACAATTGATACTTTTTTGATTAAAACGACATATAGCGGAATAACTGCATTGGACTCTGTACTGACGGAGCACAGTCAGTGCCAGGACACAAGGCAGGTCTTCAAGCATTCGTTGAATCAGTCATTTGAGAAACATCTCATCTCCACTTTTTTCAAAACTGAGTTTGCCATACAATTTACTGGTTAGAACAAGCCCTATCCACTTCGCATATAACACTAAATCTCCAGTATACAGGCACATGGAAACGAGGTGTTAAACATTTTGGTTCATTTGAGAAACAACACATCTCTTGGAGATGGGTTTTTGAAATGACATTCAGTTTGGAGATTCAGTTTAACAGTCACGATATCAAAAGCAAAAGCAAGCGAACTTTTATTTATATCATGAGGGTTTTTGCAAAGAAAGGTCCGAATGAAATACGCTCATTTGTGGTTGATTATATTGCTGATGTTCTTGAAGTAAATAATGTTAGCTATCTTCATGTTTTTTTCTGACTGTGCGGTAGGACAGAACAAAATCACTGCTGTTGTAAGGCTTATGTTTGATATTTTCCTTACCTTGATTAAAATTGGGTGATTTCACAGCCTCCATCATTACTTTCCTATACGAGGTCATTCATACCTTCCATGTGACGGGGACTTAAGTGTCATCAAAAGAACACCAGGAGTACGTATACACTAGAAGATTGTTTTTTTAATATTGACTTAAAAAATCCAGTTTTTTTACCACAGGTGATTGGTGTATTCTTAAAATCATTTCTGTAAAAAAAAATCAGATTGTGCCAATAATTAATTGTCTAATTAAGATATAATAACTAATTAGCATGTTTTTTGTTACGTGATATCTCAAATTGTAATTTGTACAGAAAGACGATTCCTGTTGGAAATTGTTCGTAATACTATTCTTCATGTTTTGAGCTTCCATCAAGTTGCTAGAAAAAATAGTTTTTTTTATAGAATTTTTTAACTAAAAAAGTGTGAAAAAATCACATTTTTTCAGAAATTTTAATATTTAAAAATCAATTAAAAATTTATTTCTTGACTAAATACACTGATTGAGGCTCAAAACATCCACTGTATTATATAGATCATAGTGATACAAAAATAATTATAATAGGTGATTTCATTGTGAAGTTATCACGTAAGGAACCAAGCATCCCATTGCAAAAACACAGTTCTTCAGAAATTGAGTTTAAAGTTTTGGAAACATGTTTTCGAAATGATATTGTAATAAAATTGATAAAAAATATTGCCTATCTATAGCTAAAACCCTCCAGAAATGTAAGTTGGTCCTTCTTTTTCAATTTTTTTGTCCTCTTTTCTTTTTTTGGCCCCTCGCAAATACTTCCTTCGCTGTTTCTGCAATGGTGTAGACTGTCGTATACTTTCACTAATTCTTAATTTATCCTTTTTCTGTATGCCATTAACCATGAAATGTCCAGGACGGATGCCCATCCGCCTCATAACTTCTAATTCGGGCTTAAATCCGCAATTAAAATTCATAACGGCATCAAAAACTGAAAGTTTTACTGAATCGACACCTGAAAATTTTGTTTTTGGTGACCGCTTCCAGATTAGTGAATGTAAACATTCATTGTTGTTTTGTGTTTGCCCGTGAAGACACTTTTCCAGCATTTCAGAACTTGTAAGTCGTGAGTAGATAGGCTTAACATGTTTTAGCAAGTTGAGCGGCAATCCTCCTTTGTGTTTGTATTCTTTTTCTTTACCCATAGCTGCAGCACGCTGGTTGGAGTACCAACTGTCAATACCCTTTGGGCACTTAGTGTGTAGAGGGTGATCATCTTGATCAATTTCTGGGTTTTTTTCATCAGATGTTTCTTTGGAATGTTGGTTTGTGACAAACCTTCTGTTCTTTGAACGACTTTTTCGTGTTTTGGATCCCATTTTAATTCAAAAATGGCGCGTAAGAATCTAGTAAACAGCAGCAGGCAAGAGTAGAAATAAACTAAATAAACAGGCTTAAAATATACAGTTACTGTTAAATATTGTTGCCAAACGATATAAATTAAATAATAAAATATTAAAAATCAATAATTATTTTACCAAACATAAAATTTAAAACAAAATTCTTGATAATAGTCATTGTTTACTTCAGGTTTAGAAATCGAAACTAGAATTTTCGGTGACAGTACCTAACAAAAAACCCTGTAACTAGAAAAATATTCAGAATACGTACAAGATCTTGGTATCGTTTGAAAGCTTAGAAGTTTGAGAATATTTTGAAATAATAATAAAAAAATCGATATTCTGGTCGATTTTCGCTATTTCTAGTGTATACATACACCTTAAACAATTGACATAATTTTTACAATGAAGCAGTATATAGAACTAATCAATGTTCATTCCACGGTAGTTCACGAAAAAGTTCCAAGTAGAAGTTGTAGAAAGTGAAAAAGTAAAGGATTTTAAATCATGTTGGCCCAAATTTTATAAAAAGAATGTAGTATCAGATGAGACTCAAGCAAGGAACATTCCATGGGCAAACAAACAAAAGTTCAATATTTCAAGTTTTATGGAGCTGTTGTTGTTTCTCATGCCTACACTGGCAGACCAGAGGAGTGCCAGGCCCGTCGAAGACGGCAAGAGGCGAGGGGGGTGCGCCTTCCATGTTATTGAGCCCCATTGGGAGGAAGTCCGACTTTGCTCGACATACATGACACATCCGTTTTACAGGAAGGTCCCTTTCATACATCCATTCACTCACACATATCGTAATTTAGATCCCAATCAGAGGCCGATAACCCCTGATCAGGTACCCCCAGAGGTATTGAATTGGTATGGGAACATGGGGGACATTGTGACCACAACCTATTTAACGTGCCCCAGTCACCATTAGTGAACACGACGGTCTTTAGCCAGGTCGAAGCGCCGATCTCGCAATCATCAGAATTGCAGGCTCCGCCGAGGACAGAACCCACAACCCTTTTGATGCGAGCCCGACGCTCTACTGACTGAGCTACCGCGGCTCACTTTATGGAGCTAACGTATTCAAAT